>JABWTJ010000354.1:1251508-1557523 GCA_016801875.1 Solanum sitiens | reverse complement strand
GCTTATTTTATCACAATCACATAATCACATTCATGCAAGCATACAATTAAGCATATAGAAGGGTTTACAATACTACCAATACATATCATTCACTATTAAGAGTTACTACGAATAGTATCAAACCATAACCTACCTTCACCAAGGATTCTTGATCAAGCAAGCAATCTCTCAAAGCTTTTTGTTTCCTCTTGGTTGTCTCTCTCTATAGATCGTTTCTTTCTCTCCTTCTTCTCCTTGTTCTTCTCCCCTAGTTTTTGTTGTCTTCTTCCAAACTCGCTCTCTTTTTCCCTTATGGAGCATATAATTAGGATAAAAGATGAGGAAACCACCCACTATAAAACTCAAGGGCATCGCCTTTACCAAACCCCCAAGGAGTTGAGTGTTTAAACATTGACCGGACTAAAATTTATAATTATAGCAAGAAGAGTCAAAAACCCCCCGTTAAAACTTACCCAGAAATTTGACCCAGACTGGGATTACGCAACCTGTGACGGTCCGTCGTGCCTACGACGGTCCGTCCTGCAGGTCCGTCACAGAGAATTGCTCTCAGTACCCAATTCTCAAGAGTTGAAGTGTTTTGAAACGGAAACTCACAACGGTCCGTCATGTCTGTGACGGTCCGTCCTGCAGGTCCGTCACAGAGTTCAGAGAGTCGATTTCAGCACTCAAATATAAGAATTCCAAGTGTTTGGAACGAGACACCCTCGACGGTCCGTCGTGCCCATGACGGTCCGTCGTTGGATACGTCATCTCAGACAGTTTTTCCAGAAATAAAATCTGCTGCTCAAAACGACTAAGCAGGTCGTTACATTTTGAGACTTTTGAAAAATGTGATTCAAGAAGAAATCCTTCATATATATTGTCTTGGAAGATAAACCTAGTCCCTCTTTGACCGAATTTCGCTCCCGGCCCCTTTGTATTGATCCTATTCAACATCATTGAGCCTTAACCTATTTGTTTGTTTACCATGACTACTACTAATTTTGCTATTTCCACTTTATATCAACATAGGAGATCGATATGTAATTATGTTATCTTTTATGTACTATACTTACAGTAAATTTTTGATCATTTTTTTTAACGTTTGAATTGAAAATATTTATGCTTTTAAACAAACCTACTTTTTAATTGATTTTATCATTGAACAATCAGTGATCTTCAAAATCTGCTGTTTAAACTGAAAATACAAGTTAACTAGTTTGATATATATGGTATATGTGAGACAGGAGTTAGGCAACAAAATTTTATGTATATGGTTGGTATCTATTTGTGTGTGTTGGGAAATAGATATTATGATTATTAAATAAACAATATAAGTTATGTGAATATACGACATAAAGGAACCGGTTGGTAGGAGGTTTAAGGAAAAAGAGGTAACTAATCTCGAGATTAATTTTATGATGAGTTAATCACATAATTGATCAATCAACTATTTGATATGTTTGTATTCCATTCTTTTTTGTATAGTCACGTAAATTATTGTCAACTACCTTCATTTCAATTTGATTTTTCCTCTATTGACTTGTTACAAAGTTTAAGAAAATTTATAAAAAAAATGAATCTTGTGATCTTAAATTAGAGATATGTATATACTTAAAATATATCAAAATTTTATCTTGGGGACTTCAAATATTATGTGAGAAGTAAAGACTAAATAGTTGCTAAAAAGGCATAGAGACCTTCTTTTATAAAGGCTAAAAAGGAAAATAAGTTAAGGATATTGAAACGAACAAAATTACACTCTAGTGACAATTGATATCCTACCATACATGTTTGTTATCTATTATTATGTTTTTCATAGCGTAAATAAGTGTGTTTTTGTTGATGCATACAATAGATAAAGTTAAAACTTAATGATTTTATTTTTACATATATATAGGTTGGTTAAATAAAAGAGTACCATAATACTACTGAGAACATTAACATATATACTAAATGTCTTTTTTAATGGTACAAGAATGGTATGTAGATCTTTTGAGTGTAATCAATGATAATATATTTAGTGTAATTGTACAAATTGTATTTAGGGAGCGTATGATATACTAATTTTTATCCATAGATCTGTGGGGTAATGAAATCGTTTCTAAAAGTGTCACACCCCAAGTCCCAGTGAGATGTACAGACACCTAATGCCTTAAAGGCTTGAGAGCACCAACTTATAACTTGTGCTTATCTTACATGAAACTATGATAACTAAAACATTTTGATGAGTATAGGTCAAATGCCTTGATAAAAGGCCAACATTGATATACTCAAAATAAATGTTCCTGCTAGATCGTTGATGCCTTAATTATTAAAAACAAGACATAGCCACACTTTACTTTGACATGTAGTCTACAAAGCCTCTAAAAGATAAAAACTTGGATTAGGTCGGGACATGACCCCTCCATACCCTTACTCTAATATAAATTCAAAAATACGTTAGAGACTCAGCAAGCCCCGAATCAACATGGAGCTTCTTAAAGGCCGCTGAGTATCTTGTACTTCTATTGGACATATAATATTAGCTTAAGTACATGTACCTGCATCATGAAACAGAATGTCCCCATGAGGGACGTCAGTACAAAAAAATGTACTGAATATGTAAGGCATAAAGTATGCATATGTAAAACAAGGGCTCAAGTAAAATCAAGTAAAAATGTACAATATTCTTTAACCATAAGGATAAGAGACCACATTTCACCTTTTCTTATACTTGTGGATTCATGTACATTGTATTCTTTTGTTTTAGATTATTCATCTATGATTTATAGACCTTGTAGCATGTGACACAATGACTAGCTGATCAGTGATAAAAGTGGATGACCCATACTAGACATTTTAACTTCTAGGATACGGTCCTCATAAATATACAAATCAGATCGATCCATGCTAGACTTTTAGCCCCTGGGCTGCCACCCATAAAAATTTGTATTGGATCAGCCCATGCTAGAAATCACCACCCCATGAGTTGTCACCTTGAAGTACAAGAATTAAGATCGGCCCGTGCTAGATAATTTAACCCCTAAGCTACCACCCATAACTATATAGATTGAGTTTACCTTGTATTTTTAATATTTGAGATATTCTTCTAATGTTCATAACTATTTTGAGATTTAGGTCTATATACCAGTTATGTAGACATGTGAATAAATCAATTGAGGCAGAAACAATGATATAGGAAGCAAATGTAATTTTATTGTGCTACTTAGGAAATTAATTGACTTGTGAACTTCATTTGGGAAAAAAGAATACAGATGGTCCATGAAGGTGTGTGGAAAGTAAGAACCTATAGCAAATGATTCATTAAGAAAGTGAACAAATGATTATGATTGGAAGGCGCTTCATTTAAAACATTTGTGGACCTGTTGCATGGGGCACACATGCATTTTTATAGGGACGTAACTCCTCAATTGGATAGGCAAGAACTGCATAAGATGATATTATAGCTAAACGATTCGTATGTGATGTCAAATGAAAGAGTTCCTTAGCATTTGAACTAATTAAGCACATGACAGAAACTAAATAAGGGTTGCACATTCTACGCAAGGACATATAAAATGAAAAATGGACATAATGTGTATCTCACATATGAATACTTGAAACATATATAATGTAAGATCTTATTGTCTCAATGAACCTAATTTGAAGTGGTAGATAACTCATGGATCTTACTGTTTAAAGTACCTTTGTCAATATAGTACTTTGGAAATATAAACAGACCAATATTGGATAATGAACACCTATAGAAGTAGTTTGACAGACTTCTGAAAACATTGACGGGTATCAAGAAGATCGTAAGCTACATTGGAAAGTGTACACCCTCACATTGTATCTTTTACCATAAGGATCAGTTAGATATCTCAATTTGTTGAAACACACATCATGCCAAAAGATATGGAATCAAATAGTCTTACATACCTTGTTGTACAACTTTGGATATTAGAATGAGTTAACCGCCTTAACTTTGGATATTAGAATGAGTTAACCGCCTTCCTCTTAGATTATTTATGTATAGTGGAGTGAATAATAAAACTAACATTGGTAGTAGATCAACAAGTTTGGGCTAGTTGATCAGACCAAAATAGTAATTGGTAATAAATCAATAATTGATACCATCAAGGGTGTTCTTCACGTTCATTCTCCTCTAATTTTTTCATATACTATACAACCTTCTGATAAGGTGCTCCAAAACTCCCTGAGCTTCATAACATTTGGAAAAAATATACAAAGGGATGGAAGGAAGTAAGCTCAGACAACACTCAATTAAGTGGTGTATCACTACACTTTCAATGTTTTATCCTCTAACAAGTTCTCATGAATTCTCTGCACATATCCAGCCATACCCCCTTATTTTACGATACACAAACACAATCCTAAGCATCACAATGTGTAACTAGCAATATGAACTCACGGCTTGTGATCAAAATCCTATGATTTCAAACTAACATCACATTTAAGATTCCCAAAATGATCCCACAATAAAAAATTAAGGGGACTCCACTCTATGGTAGCCCCAACAAGTACATCCTTCCAGAATATTTACCAAGTTCACAGCATATAGAGGCGACACTCCTCAATTCATTAACACATAAAACTTTCACAAAATATGCAAGAAGAAGAGAGCGATGAAAATTCCCATGACTTACCTTGCTGGACTGAACCCCACTTGCTAAGACTTTGATTCGTCAAGGTTAGGTTTTCCCTCTCCCTTATATTTATGTTAAACTAGGAAAAGGGCCCGCGCTTCGCGCGGGTCTGTTATTTGCAGCTTGTGTTGTTCTTTTTTTTTAGTTTTGGTCTCGTTATTAAGTAAGTGTTTAATTTTAATATTTAGTTATTATCCTTTTTTTATGTCTCCTAGTCTTTGTGCATCCAAAGTTTAATATACTAGTCGTTTATGGTATTATAGGTGTGTTGCACCTTTGCACGACCCTTAATTGACCTTTTACGCTCAATGTACATGGTGTAGAATCTTTTCTGCTGGGTTAATGTTGTTTTGTCCGTGTATAAACCTGAAATTCAGTGGGTATACAACACTCTAAACTATTGTAACATAGTAGATATGCAATCTAATAGCGATGTATAAGATGTAATCACATTGATTTTTGTATCCTTATACTTAAAAAAATCTTCAGACCATGTTACATTACATAGCCAATAAATCATTAACTGTATTCTCTGGTCAATGTGTATCGTAACTTTCATATCCGTGAACCCCCCTTATGACCCCGCCAATGCAATTGTCCCTTAATTACCTGTGTTTCATGCTTATGTTTTTTTCCATATTGTCCTTGCATACGTTTTTTATGAGCATTTGTTGAGTGAGTGTTGACCTCCAATGTATGTATTTGCAACATCATTTTCTGTGATTACCATGTTGTATACAACCTGATATGTGGCTATGTTGGTTGGTCTTTCCATTGCAAATCCTTATTTGTATCGCTAGTTATCCGAACGCCTGTCATTCGTTAAAGTTATTTATGTTATTCTTCTATGTAAGGATAGTATTGCAAATCTAAAGTTAACAGTATATGTTAATCAATACCTCGTGTGTTTCCACAAGTCTTGGACATACATTCTGGAAAACTTCTTTGTAGGCAATATTTTTAATGTATGTATGGTCTTTAGTGTCCTCATCCGCGTTGTAGATTGTCAATCATTCTCTTGTTGTTACCCGCGATACCGTGACATATAATTGCCCATGTGTGAATACCTGTTTTGAAAGATACAATCCAACTTTCTGTAGTGTTTTTCCTTGGCTCTTATTGATCGTCATTGCATAACAGGGTGCTGAGGTAAGTTGACGTCTGTTCATCTTGAATGTCCACTTTGATTCACTTGGAGTCATGACAATTCTTAGTATCGTGACTCTATTGCCGATGTTCTTACCAAAGATGATATTTGCACTAACAGACCATTTTTCAAGATGTGTGATAATTAATCTTGTGTTGCCAATCTGCGTTTGAAAAAACTGAATTACTGATTCTGATAAAAATGTTACGGAAACACGAAGTAACTTAAATTTTTCAAAATCAGTACAAAAGATGAACATAAATCAATTAACTAAAAAATTAAAATCTGTAAAAACACGTACCAGAATCTGGAAATTTTTAATAGGAAAAAGATCAAGTCCAATGAACTCACAGTGTCCCCTTAAGGAAATTATTCCCCTCTAGTATCCGAGGTTTGATTTGAAATATGACCTCCCAGGGTAAAATGATCTCAATCACCAGAGTATAGATACCAAAAACTCTGGTGTCAACGAACCAATCAACAGCAGTAAAATACACGAAGTAATTTGTTGTGCAGAAGAAGAAGAAGAAGAGATCAGAAAATTCGTAAGGAAAAATTCTAAAGAGTGAAAGGTATTTATAAGCAAGAGGAACAAGTTCCGAAAGGTTGCAACCCTTTCAGAATTCTCACAACCATTAATGAAAGTTTGCAACCTTTCAAATGGTAATGGCTGTTCCTGAAAGTTGCAACCTTTCAGAACAGTCATGGCGGGAATTTTAAATAAAATGGGAAAGTTTTTTAAATTCAAACGGGTCACGCGCGGATCCGAGTCGGGTCGGGTTAATCAACTAAAAAATTGAAACATTTCGGTTAATTTCAACTAAATAACTGAAAACGTTTTCAACTAATTAATTGAAAAGATATTGGCCATTTAATTTAATTAATTAATTAAATAATTAATTAATTATATATAATTAAAACAAACTTTGTCCAAAAATAATCTCTCGATCGATCATTTGCCAAAGCCAAAGCCAAAGCCAAAGCTGTAGCCGTAGCCGTAGCCGTAGTCGAGCCGAGCGAGCGACGACGACGACGGCGCGAGGGGGGTCCCTATTTCCAACCCTTTTAATAATTAATAGGAGTGTTTCTATATTTAAACTCTCCTATTTTTCTTTCCACCACCGATGAGGGACAAATGCCTTTTTATTAAAGCATAAGAGGACTTTTCAAGTTCCCAACTCTTCAAGTTCCCAACTCTTCAAGTTCTAAACTTTTCAAATTCCTCTCTTTCCCTCTATTTCCCATCAATTCTTGCTACATACCCAACAATCCCCCACATTGATGGGGAATAGTTATAACATAGGAATGCACAAACAAGTGTGTACTTTACAGGCAAGGATTAATTGCATCTGGATAAGTAGGTTTTCCCTTGGACTTTCCGTAGTGAACATATGTCGGATATACTCGGTCAATTGGTAGATGTGATATATTTGAACCGTCGAGCTTTAATGTATACCTAGACAACCATATGTCACACAATTAACCCTTTACTATTTATGGTTCTTACGGTTGTGTTCGTTTCAGCCATGAACAACTCCTGGTTTCATGAGTGTATAGAGAATAGGCTTTTGACATAAAATTCTCTTTGAAGCGGCTTCCACTTCACACTCACATAGGTGATTTCTAATCGTGTCATCTCGTAGATTCACTATTTGGTCAAATCTATCAAACTTAGCAAATCATTAAAAACTTTAAGCTTTTATTACCTTATTAACAAGCCTTAAAGTCTTAACCTTGTTCCTGAACATTGTCTTCATCATGAGAATGGATTGAGTTAATTGATAATGTCGAACCGTCAGCTACAACTTTGTTTTTCTCCTTGAATCTAGCTCTTGGGATCTCCAGTCTGCTAGATAGAGTTACCGTCTTACTAACTTGTCCTAAGCCGTAAACCCATTCCCTTAGATGATCTTTCAACTGCCTCTCTTGCTAGGCCTTTCGTTAGTGGATCTGACACATTATCGCTTGACTTTACATAGTCAATTGTGATAATACCACTAGAGAGCAGTTGTCTTACGGTGTTATGTCTCCGTCGTATATGATGAGACTTCCCGTTATACATGACACTCTCTGCCCTACCAATTGCTACTTGACTATTGCAATGTATGCAAATAGGTCCAACAGGTTTGGGCCAGAATGAAATATCCTCTAAGAAATTCTGGAGCCATTCAGCTTCTTCATCAGCCTTATCCAAAGCAATGAATTTAGATTCCATTGTGGAGCGAGCAATATATGTCTGTTTGGACGATTTCCAAGAGATTGCTCCTCCACCAAGTATGAACACATAACCACTTGTGGATTTTACTTCATTTGACCCGGTGATCCAATTTGCATCACTATATCCTTCAATCACAGCAGGATATTTATTATCACGTTTCATTGCCATCCAATGAGTTTGATTCGGATTACTAGTGAACCGACTCAGTTTGCTAATAGCACATGCTATATCTGGTCGAGTACAATTCATAATATACATCAAACTTCTCAATCTCTGGCATATTCCAATTGAGAGTCACTTTGACCTTCATTCTTTTTAAATGTACAACTTAAATCAATTGGAGTTTTGACAATATTGAAATTCAAGTACTTGAACTTATCCAATACTTTTTTAATATAATGAGATTGAGATAATGCTAGTCCTTGAGGAGTTTTGACAATCCTGACCCCTAAGATCAAATCAGCAACTCCTAAGTCCTTCATATCGAACTTGCTGGACAGCATGCGCTTAGTAGCATTTATATCTTCAATGTATTTACTGATTATTAACATGTCATCAACATCCAAACAAACAATGACTTCATGATTCATAACATTTTTAATGTAAACACATTTATCACATTCGCTAATCTTGAATCCATTTGCCAACATTGTTTGGTCAAATTTAGCATGCCATTGTTTGGGTGCTTGCTTGAGTCCATAAAGTGACTTTACAAGTCTGCACACTTTCTTTTATTTACCAGGAACTACAAACCCTTTGGGTTGTTCCATATAAATTTCTTCCTCCAACTCTCCATTTAAGAAGGTTGTCTTTACATCCATTTGGTGGATTTTAAGATCATGCACTGCTGCTAGTGCTATTAACATCCTAACTGATGTTATCCTTGTTACTGGAGAGTATGTGTCAAAGTAGTCCAGACCTTCCTTTTGTCTGTACCCTTTGACTACCAGTCTAGCCTTATATTTGTCAATAGTCCCATCAGGTTTCATTTTCCTTTTAAAGATCCATTTTGATCCTAAAGGTTTATTTCCTAGAGGAAGATCAGCCAATTCCAAGTGTGTTTACTTAAAATTGATTCAATCTCACTATTGACTGCTTCTTTCGAATAAGTTGACTCAGACGAAGACATGGCTGCTTTAAATGTTTGAGGCTCATTTTCAAGCAATAGTGCTACAAATTTTGGTACGAAAGAAGTAGGTTTCCGTTGGCGAATACTACGCCTGGGATCCTCACTAGTTAGAATATTTTCTGTTGATTCTTCTCGTGGTCATTTAGATCTTTCACTTGTCGACTCACAATCAATTTTATACAGATAAATGTTTTCAAAAAACTCTGCATTATCTGACTCAATTATCGTATTAACATGAATCCTAGGATTATCAGATTTGTGAATCAAAAAGCGATAGGCCTTACTGTTCACAGCATACCCATTAAATACACAGTCTACTGTTTTGGGTCCAATTTTAACCCTCTTTGGTGAAGGAACCTCTACCTTTGCTACACACCCCCACACTTTAAAATATTTTAAGTTGGGTTTCCTTACTTTCCACAACTCATATGGAATTGATTGTGTTTTTCGATGGGGTACTCTGTTGAGTATCTTATTAGCCGTAAGGATGGCTTCCCCCCAAAGGTTTCGCGGTGAACCAGATTTGATCACTAAGGCATTCATCATTTCCTTTAATGTTCTGTTCTTCCGTTCCGCCAAACCATTTGATTGTGGTGTATAAGGTGCAGTAGTTTGATGAATAATACCATATTCCAAACATATCTCTGCAAAAGGAGATTCATATTATCCACCTCTATCACTCCGAATCATTTTTATCTTTAGATTCAATTGGTTCTCCACTTCATTTTTGTATTGCTTAAATGCATCAATTGCTTCATCCTTACTATTAAGCAAATATACATAACAAAATCGAGTGCAGTCGTCAATAAAAGTTATAAAATACTTTTTTCCACCACGAGATGGTGTCGACTTTATATCGCATATATCTATGTGAATTAAGTCTAAAGTTTTAAAATTTCTTTCAACAGACTTATAAGGATGTTTAACAAACTTAATTTCCACACAAATTTCACATTTTGATTTATCGCATTTAAAATCAGGTAATACTTCTAGAGTAACCAATTTTCGCAAGGCTTTGTAATTTACATGTCCCAAACAGGCATGCCATAAATCATTTGACTCCAATAAGTAAACAGAAGCAGAATTTTTATTAATACTGTCAACAACCATTACATTCAGTTTGAAAAGACCCTCATTAAGGTAGCCCTTTCCTATGAACATTTCATTCTTTCTTATTACAGCTTTATCACTAACTAGGACATATTTAAACCCGTTCTTAACGAGTAGTGCAGCAGAAACTAAATTCTTTCTAATAGTAGGGACGTGCAGAACACTGTTCAAAGTCAACACCTTGCCGGATGTCATTTTCAACATTACTTTTCCAGTTCCTGCAATCCTTGCTGTTGCTGTGTTTCCCATGAATAAATCTTCATCGTACTGAGTAGGGGTGTATGTTGCAAAGGCTTCTTTCGCAGAGCAAATATGTCGAGTGGCACCTGAGTCGAGAAATCACTCTTTGGGGTTTCCAACTAAGTTACACTCCGAGATCATTGCACACAAGTCATCTGCATCTTCCATCTCTTCCACGATGTTTGCTTGACTTTTGCCTTTGCCTTTGTCTTTGTCCTTTCTTGGAGCAAGACAGTCAGAAGACCTATGACCAGCCTTGCCACAGTTGTAACAGTTGCCTTTGAATTTCTTCTTGGACTGTTCTGACTTCTGCCCGTTGGACTTCTTTCTCTTTTTGTCTTTGGTAGGAGCTTCTTCAAAAATATTAACTCCAATGATTGTTGAACTCTTACGAGACTTATTTTCGGCGTTTTTGTTATCTTCCTCAATCTTGAGCCGAATCACAAGATCTTCAAGCTTCATTTCTTTACGCTTGTGCTTTAAATAATTCTTGAAATTGTTCCACGAAGGAGGCAACTTCTCGATCATTGCAGCCACTTGAAAAGCTTCATTTACTACCATATCTTCAGCAATCAGATCATGGAGAATAAGTTGAAGTTCCTGCACTTGTGATCCAACAGTTTTACTATCTACCATTTTATAGTCTAAAAACTTTGCGACCACAAACTTCTTCAAGCATGCATCTTCTGTCTTATATTTCTTCTCAAGTGCATCCACAACTCTTTTGAAGTTGTTATTGCACTATAGACATTATATAAGTCATCCTCTAAAGCACTCAAAATGTAGACTTTACATAGGAAGTCTGCCTGTTTCCATGCTTCAATTATCATGAATTTTTCTCTGTCTGGCATATCAGCAGCAGGCACTGGAGCTTCTTCACTTGTAAATTTCTGCAGACCAAGAGTGGTAAGCCAGAAAAATACCCGTTGCTGCCATCCTTTGAAATTCACACCTGTGAATTTACCCGGTTTCTCTGCTTGTGGTACAACAGTTCGGGTTGGTGCAGCAACAGCCACTGTAACACCATTGTTTGCCATTTCTGATAAATAAAAATCGATATAGTCTTAGTAAGAAATAAAATATAATTGCAGACTTAAAGCAGTGCAAAATCACGAAGATTTTTGTCTCCACTGGAAACACAGATTAAAATTATAATTTCCTTAAGATTGTTGCCAATCTGTGTTTGAAAAAACTGAATTACTGATTCTGATAAAACCTTTACAGAAACACGAAGTAACTTAAAGTTTTCAGAATCAGTACAAAAGATGAACAGATATCAATTAACTAAAAAATTAAAATTTATAAAAACACGTACCAGAATCTGGAAATTTTTAATAGGAAAAAGATCAAGTCCACTGAACTCACGGTGTCCCCTTAAGGAAATTATTCCCCTCTAGTATCCGAGGTTTGATTTGGAATATGACCTCCCAAGGTAAAATGATCTCAATCACCAGAGTATAGATACCAAAAACCCTGGTGTCAGCGAACCAATCAACAGCAGTAAAATACACGAAGTAATTTGTTGTGCAGAAAAAGAAGAAGAACAGATCAGAAAATTCATAAGGAAAAATTCTAAAGAGTGAAAGGTATTTATAAGCAAGAGGAACAAGTTCCGAAAGGTTGCAACCCTTTCAGAATCCTCACAACCATTAATGAAAGTTTGCAACCTTTTAAATGGTAATGACTGTTCCTGAAAGTTGCAACCTTTAAGAACAGTCATGGCGGGAATTATAAATAAAATGGGAAAGTTGTTTAAATTCAAATGGGTCACGCGCGGATCCGAGTCGGGTCAGGTTAATCAACTAAAAAATTAAAACGTGTCGGTTAATTTCAACTAAATAACTGAAAATGTTTTCAACTAATTAATTGAAAAGATATTGGCCATTTAATTTAATTAATTAATTAAATAAATAATTAATTATATATAATTAAAACAAACTTTGTCCAAAAATAATTTCTCGATCGATCATTTGCCAAAGCCGTAGCCGTAGCCGAGCCGAGCGAGCGACGACGACGACGACGCGAGGGGGGTCCCTCTTTCCAACCCTTTTAACAATTAATAGGAGTGTTTCTATATTTAAACTCTCCTATTTTTCTTTCCACCACCGATGAGGGATAAATGCCTTTTTATTAAAGCATAAGAGGACTTTTCAAGTTTCCAACTCTTCAAGTTCTAAACTTTTCAAATTCCTCTCTTTCCCTCTATTTCCCATCAATTTTTGCTACATACCCAACATCTTGTTCCTTTTCATAGGCCCTCCATTTGATTTAGATTTCTAAGAAGCATAACCGGACTTCCTACTTTTAAGTGTATGTCATGGTTAGGGATGTCTGGGAACCGTAACTTGTTAAGTAATTCGGTTGGGTACAATATATCTTCCTCATTAGTGTTCACACTTGATTTGCACACATTGTCCGAGCTGTAATAGGTTCTCCTTTGCCTGGTATCATTTACATAATTTTGTCATTCAGCTCATGGACCATTTCATTCTTTGGTGTCAGTATGGCTTCTTTCTTTCAAGTACGTAGGGTTTTTGTACTTCTCTAATAGCGATGGATGTATTGCATCTACAAGTGATTCAACACGATTGTGCGATGTCGGAATGCATACATCATGTGGCAACTTAATGAGTTCCTTCTTGTTATCTACATAAACAGATCCATCTCCAACCTCCAATAACCATTTGTCAAAAGTTGCAATATTGGCGGCTTTAGAACCAATCACTTTCCCAGTAGTTAGTCGCATATTTTCCTTCAATTCATAAATTGTAAAGAAGAGCCACTAGTGTGAAGAGTTTAATGATGCATCCACAATGTCAGCTCTTGTTCCTTTTGGAACAACTGGCAGTATTTGTCTGAAATCCCCACCACATACGATTGTTAGTCCCCCAAAAGGCCTGCCCAAGCTATTTTCATACCTATCTCGAAGAATGTCCCTCAATGTCTTGTCCAAGACTTCAAAGCAATATTGATTTGCCATTGGGGCTTCATCCCAAATAATCAATGATGTTTCTTTTAGTAGTTTCGCTAATTGGCTGCCTTGTTTTATGTCACATGTTGACTCAGGCGTGACATCCAGAGAAATATGAAAGCGTGAATGAGTTCTCCTGCCATTTGGTAACAATAAAACTGCTATACCTGATGTAGCTACCTGGAGAACTATTTTGTATTGTGATCTGATCTTTGAAATAATTGTATAGTATAGAAATATCTTGCCTGTAGCACCATGTTCGTGCATAAAATCAATCTACCTTCATCATCCACCGATGATATTATCGCTTCATATGGCGACAGTTGACAACTGTTTAACAAGGCAAATGATTTTGTGTGCATATTTTTGAGTTCCCCTGTGTCATAGTCTAGCTCTTCATTGATCAGCCGATTTCCTACATTGCGCATTAATGAAGTATCTGGAAGTTGCTTCCATTCAATGTCTCTCAAACTTCTGCCACTTTTTAAAAGTATGTTCTCAATTTCTAACAGTGAATACGATTCTATTAGTTTTTGAGTTAGTTGTAAATGTTTCAATCTTAATCTCTTTCTCTGAATCGATGTGATATCTTCTAATAATATTTCGTGGTTATTCTCCCAAAGCTTCCGCGAATCAGAGACTTGGCAATGAATAACTACAGTTACAAACAAATTTCGCAATTCATTCCCACTTGCCAATTGGGCTGCCTCTGCCAACCAGTCATTCCACTCCTTGTCATCATCTAATAAGCCTAATGCGCAGCGAGCTTCTCAATATGTTCTATGATCTACTCCATTAATTCTTCTAATGCTTTCAAACGAAGTGCAGCCTTTTACAAAATTTAAGAGCATGCGTAAATAAAAACGCTCTCCACTTGCTGGATGTGCAAAGAATATTCTTCAACCTGCTTGACCCTTTTGCCTTCTTTTTGATTCCACACCCAACGCGTCGGAAAATCTGAATATGTTAGCTCTCTTGCATCAGGGTACTCTTGTTCGCCTCAAACCATTCTGTAAATTACGTTTTTTCAATATCTGATCTACTCAGAACGCTTTCAACTCACCTTGATTCTTCAAATATTATGGTGTTCTGCACACTTCAACATTTATATGTGCATCAAATTGCACAAGCAAGTTCCTATTGTATGGCACAACATATCTGTTGTCTAAACTAGCTCTATTTTTCTTCACTTCAATACCCGTGTTCAATCGCCTATAAATAGGAAATCCATCTAAATCAAAAGTTGTCCGGTCATTGAACTTCTTTGGGAAATGTTTTGTGCATTTTCCCTGTCTCATACATGGGCAGCGGGGATTGAGTTGTTCGCAAGGTCCGTGTATCATAAAGTTCTTTGACTGCATGATACCCATATGGATCTACTTCAAGCGCAAGTATTTCAGCGGATATTGATCTGTCAATATGTTCTGGTGTTTGATTTTTTAGTGATTCATGAGGAAAGAGCAATATATGTGCATGTGGCAAGCCTCTTTTCTGGATGTCAATTGTATATATACCTTCTTAATTATTAGTATTGACAATCTGATTAGTTTGTTGCTCTATTTAGGATGTCTCTTCGGATTAGAATTAGCAGGTGTATGATGTAGTTGTACGTTTTGAACTCTAGCCATAGCTTCTATTGTATGTCATTTACAGTGGTTGAGTTTTTTTTTTGACGTGGTCACGTGCATGCCCAACCTTTCTTTTTTTAGTAGCTCATTTCAGTTTTGAAGTGTCTTATTTCGTAATTCATATTGTCCGTTTGAACTGTAATAATTAAATAGTGTATTCCTATTTTCCCATTCATGTAAATTTCATATTAAATAATTTCAATTCAATTGGTTATTTCATTTTTTTGTTGGGCATGTTTTCCGTTGGGTAGCAATTGTTGGGTACACTATCGTTTACTACTATTCATGTGCGACTTATTTAGTGTGTCGGATGTGTAAACTATGACTTATCAGCCTCTTATTTCTTTTCTGTTTGGGTTGTGTATTTTCCCCTTGTTTTTTTATGTTTATCATGTATGTGATTGGTAGTCATGTTTTTAGTAGTAAATACCATTGTTAATTGTTTTGGTTCACTGGGTGGTTCACCTGACTACTATATATTCGTCTATAGTGTAATATGTCAATATATATCTTATGATGTATATAGTGTGATTAAGTAGCAAGGTATGTAAGAGCATTTGATAGTCAGAACTTACATGCCATGATTGTCCCGAAGGGCTCATCTTTTTTAATATGGTGCATTAGTTGGGCCAACTTGATCTGGAAAATCTACATATGATGTCCATCCGGCTACCATCTGCATCTTGGCCAATGAGGGTTGCGTGTGAAAGTTAGAAATAAATCCGGGTATCCAGCCCATCTACATATAGCCATTGCATCATGATAATTTTGAGCCATGTAGCGAGGTCCGCCAGTGTGTGACGAAGGTAATATAATTGTTTTCCCTACTTGTGAACAATCAGAATCTCCACGTACAGTAGCATCCATCAAGCCCCCAAAAAGATCAGCCCTAAGTTTTGGTTGGTTATTTCGGATATATCTAAATCGTTCTTCTTCAATTGCCATGTAACCATCCACAATGTACTGCTGAAGTAGCCTGTCAGATTGTATAAGAGTGTGCCCCTCGTTAAGGCGTTGTTGTATGCGATATCCATAAAACTGTCTCATTGTCATGTTTTCTCGCGTATATGTTTTCTGGGTTTCAAAAACCAACCGTATTCCCATCCTATACCCATCCTCCCCATATGGTTGTATTAATGGGTAAGTCATTGACATGAAACTTGGGTGTAAATTTGTAATCCTTTGCAAACCTTTTTTGCGGTGTTCTACAATAACATCTTGTTCTAAGTTAGCATCTGTAAGATCGTCAATGATCAATCCAGCTATTTCAGAAGTCATTGGTATATTGTATTTTCGACCATCGGTGTTCCTTTATGATAGGAGACATAGACGAAACTCCGTTTGTGGTTGTTCTCTATATATATATCTTGCCATACAAAATGATTTTATCAAAACATTATGCTTGTCTAGCATTTCAGATATTCCACAAACAATGTCTATTTCAACTTCGTCATGCATTATAGTGTTGATTCTATTTTGTATTTCATTATCAGTATCATATATATAGTTGTGCAAATTGTGACTTCTTACCATTTTCAGGTAATAGAGAGACAATATGATGATAATTTTGACCACTGATTCTGATCACATAAGGACCTTTTGTACGATTAATTGATCTATCCACTCGACCGCCCATAGATGTAAATTCGAACATGGAGTTGTATACCCGAATATTTTTCTGAAATGTACGCCCAGTTGTCCGAATTCAATTCCCAAGAGATATTGAAGGTAGGGTGGTGGTTGAGTAAGTAACGGTAGACGAACACGACCTTCCATACAACATATTGCAAATTTTGGTTGTCGTGTATTCTTACTTTTGTTTGTCCGTTCTTCATACCACAGTATGGCCCCACAATATTGGCAGGTGTGGATTGGAGGCCCTAAATTCCAAGCTTTGTTGTATTCACCTGCCACAACAGATTTTTGGTAGTTATTATAAGTATTACTAGATGAGTATTGCCCGTGCTATGCACGGGGCCAACACCATAAATTATGATGTCTAATTTGAATTGTCACCAGAGATCTAGGACCTAAGTTGTATTTATATTTGAAAAATATTAGAAAAGTATATAAAATATAATTATTTATAATTATATATAAATATATTGAAACACATGTAAGATTGTTCGATTCGGAATTCTTTTTATTTTCTTTTACAAAATGAAAAAGTCATCCTACTTGTTTGGCACGGTATACACTTAAACAATAATCCACAATTTATTAAATATTTATTTAATAAATCGATTCGATACCATTCTGTTCGATTGGTTCGGTCGATCTTTGATAGTCTTTTTACACCCCTACAGACGATCATATATATCACACTTACCTATTACTTCCTTTAATACACTTGCAAAATCAAACCCAAGTGTGTGTCATTGGCTCATTACACTATCCACAATTCTATGCTACATGATTAACACAACGTATCACTTTTCTACCAGTGTTGGTACTTCGAAGTTTGCACCATGAACATATAAATCACATAGGCATATGGAAAATATTGTCCATGGCCAGAATATTTTGTTGCTTTATAGTTTTCAAAGAGTTGCTTGCTATTCCAAAAAGAAAAAAAGAGATTAAACATTTCGAAATAGAAAGCGATAAACCAATAAAAATTCATAGCCACATTTAATAAATTACTATAGAGAACATGTGTGAGAGAGAGAAAGCAAGACAACGTATTCGATCAAATCAAGGAGTGGAAAAAATTACTTATGAGTACTATACCCAATAGTCAAGAATTCAAGTTATATTCCTCTAGAGAGGGGTCAAGGAGGTCACAAAGTTAATAAACGCCAAAAACTGTTTCTGCAATCTAAGGATACATCAAAAATTTAATTCTTTCACAAAAATTCAAATATATAAATTATTTTTGACATTTTCAAATAAACATGATAAGTAATAACAATAAAATATCAAATGTTCCCATGATTATTTTAACATCATGTCAAACATATATATTCGAATTAAATAATTAATTTAATGGTATTCTTTTTCTATTTTATTTGAAAATCATTCAAGAAAATAGATTAAAATTATGAGTCTCAATATATTAAAAATTTTCGTACTGATCCATCTGTAAATTAATTTTGATTACACTTATAAATTTGTTTTATAGGTGTTTAACAAACAAAACAATGACCTAATTGATAAAAATTAGAATGAATCATCTCATTCTTTACAAAATAATAAAAGGATAAAAAAAATTATGACTTTACATTTTGTCTTTATATTCATTAAAATTAGGAGAACAATTTAGTATAGTAAGGAAAGAATTTTTTAAAAACTAATGTATATACCTGATGGATGAATGTTTAATCTCAAATAATGAGAATTTAAAAATATTAACAAAAGTTAATATCATATAGACTGCAGTAATTTAACATGAGGTAGTTAAAATAATAATTTATATAACTTACTTAAAATGATTTTAACTGATGATAAAACAATAGTAAAAAATAAATATAAGTTTCTCAATTAATTAGATAATGACATATATGTTTTGGAATATACATAAAAAGAGACATCAAATAAATTAGATGCTTAAAAAATTAATTTTACAATCTAAAAACAAAAGCAACGCCATGAAATTTATAAGTCTAAAAAGAACAAAAGGAAAGGTCATAACATGCTCTGAAATTTTTGAAAATTTTATTCTTGAAGAGTTTGCTCACTGGATACATTCCTTATGAATTAGGCCTTTTGAGAATTGCAATTGTGAATGATAGTGAATTTAACATGTTAACTGGTCCATTATATTATTCATAAGAATGTTTGAAAAATGTGGATCAATTGAATTTTGTTCAAAATTTGTTATATGGACAAGTCTCAAAAATGATGTGTTCACACTAAGAAATAGTGAATTTTACTTTTGTCTTATAATTGTTTTACAAAAGTAGGGTCATCATGTAGATAATTAATTAAAAATGTTCTTAATGTTGAAAAAAAACCTGCATTATTGATCTTTCTAATAAGAGATCTATACCGAAATATGTATTATTTAGGATGCAAATTATAAATAAAGGGTGACAAATCTATTGGTATATGACATGAGAGGGGAGAGAATTGAGGAGTGAATGAAATGAACAATGTGTTAGTGTCTATTTACTTGAGTCATGAACATAGTTCTAGAAAAATCTTATAATTTATAGTTTCTAGAATAATCATGTAACTTATGCAGGAAATTTAGCCACTTGAAAAAATATTTTGACAAATTTAAAAATAGAATTTATAGAATTTCAAAATGAAATATATATGAAATGACCATATTATCCTTCATTGTCCTCAACTTCATATTTTTATATAATAGAAAAATATCAAATTTTGACCCGTCAACTTTAAATTTAAATCAAACTTACGTTAGTTCACTCTTCAGGTTAATATGTTTGAAATCAAATAAAAGTAAAAATTTGATTATATATTTTAATGAAGAACTACTCATTTATAATCTAGTAAACATTTTTAGTTTACTTTAAAGGCAAATATACCATCCTATTCATTTTATCCCTTTTATTTGTAAAGTTACTTTCTGACATTTTTTAAAATATTATTTTTTTAATATCACAACTAATTTTATTTATTCTTTAATTTCAATCTAATATATATTATTAGTTTATTACATTTAATCGTTTCTTTTTAGATATGTTAATTAGAGTAAAAATAAAATTAAATGTAATTAACTATATTTTTTAAAAAATAAATTTTTATATTAAAGCTGGCATTTGTAGTAAGTATAATGAATAGAAAAAATATCAATAATTCAATTAAAGTGATAGTAAAATAGAGTAATGAGTAAATATCACAATAAGTCATAAAAAAGTGAAGTAATAACAAAATGAGTTAATGGTAATCATAATAACTAAAAATATTTCTAGAACCATTCAGTTTTCTTGTTATCATTATTGATAGATTTTTGTTTGCGTGAAGTTATATTTTTATTTTTACCTTTTATCATCATTCGCTTCATATATAGAAATATGTTTTTAGAATTATTCATTGTTCTTGTTATTTTTCTTAATAGATTTTTGTTAGAATGAAATTATATTTTTACGTAGTCGTCTTAAATACAAATATATCATCCTATTCATTTCCTTTGTAAAATTATTTTTTAGCATCTTTTTCTTTATTTCAATATAATATATATTATTAATTTTATCACACTTATTCATTTTCAAGTATATTAATTAGAGTCAAAATAAAGGTGAAAATAATTAATTGATAATGTATTTTTATATTAAAGTAGGCATTTCTTATAAGCATAATGAATAGAAAAAATATTAAGAGTTAGATTAAAGTAATATTAAAATAGAGTAATGAATAGATATTACAATAACTCATAAAAAAAAGTGAAGTAATAACAAAATAAATTAATAGTAATAACAATAAATAAAGATGTTTCAAGAACTATTTAATTTTCTTGTTATCATTCTTGGTATATTTTTGTTAGCGTGAAATTACATTTTTACCCTTAATCATTATTCACTTCATATATAGAAAGATGTTTCTAGAATTATTTACTATCTTTCTCGATATATTTTTGTTAGAATGAAATTATATTTTTACCCTTGGTCGTCCTACCACTTCACTCTTCTATATACTTCCTCCATTTCACAAAGAATGACCTAGTTTGACTTGGCACGGAGTTTAAGAGTATAAAAGAAGACTTTTGAATCTTGTGGTTCTAAATTAATGTTAGGTCAAATGTACAAAATTGCTCTTTGATCTTGTGGCCTTAAACATGCCACGTGGAAAGTTGTTACCAAAAAAAGAAAGAGGTCATTCTTTTTGAAACTTACTAAAAAGGAAAGGAGATCATTCTTTTTGAAATGGAGGGAGTAATAATAATATGCATGAATACTGCAGTTGCTTACCCAATATAGAGTATGGTTTTTAGTTAATTATATGTATTGTTGAAGTTACGCAGAATGTACTTGTATTCTGGCACATGATTACGCGGTTGCTTCTCTGCCGATGATTTGGAATTGAGCCGTTATTGCATTCCTCCATAACCAAATCACATGACTGCTTAGGTTGGTCCCCTAAAAGTAGTTTTGACAATGTTGTTAGTAAGTATTGTGCATTGGGGATGTCGCATGTAAGCAAATATTAGATTGTATTTATTTACAGCAATACTAGTATGCTGATTATTGGTGTAGATCCCATGACTCGTCAGGGCATTCATGTTACGTAAACTGTTAGCGGAAACGTGAAATTAAAGAACAAGGAAGAACAACAATATTTAACGTGGTTCGGATCAAAATGATCCTATGTCCACCAAAGAACAACTGCACTGATATTTATTTCACTCTACAAAGAATACAAGTGAAATACTACAAGAGAGAGAACACAAATGCCTTAGAAGGTGAGAAGGCAAGTGAGAGGATGATTTGAAAATTAATTAAGAGCTACCTATTTATAGGAATAAATTCATCCTATTGATGTCATCCATGACATCACTATGTGTCAAAATTGTCAAGGTTAAGATAGCAAACCATTTTATGGTTTGCCTAACTTTCACCTACCAAGATACAATGTTTGACTTGTATTTTGTACTAATTATCTTCCTACCAAATATTCATATTAATTCATCTTCCATTTAGTTTGATTCCACAAGAACCAAAACCAACTCTTTCAATCTCCACCTTGGTTTGTGTTCCAAGCATGCGTATAAACAACTCCGGCCAAAACTTCTAAGCTTACTGGGCAATCCCATTGTAAGAAACAAGAAGAATCAAACCTTTGTTGAACATACCAGCTCCACCTAGCAGTTGTTCTCTTAGAGTTGCATCAATTGATGCATACTCCCGCCAAGTCCTTGCAGTGTGCAAACTTGGCAAGCGGGACTATTTTGGTCAACATGTCTGCAGCGTTATCGTCTGTGATAACCTTCTCAACCTTGATAGCTCCCTTTTCTACGACATCTCGAATAAAATGAAATCTGACATCAATGTGTTTGGTGCGCTCATGAAATCTTTGATTTTTAATCAAATGAATAGCACTTTGACTATCACATTTTAGAATTGATTTAAGCTGAACTGAACTCAATTCTGCCACCAAACCTTTCAACCAGATAGCTTCTTTCACTGCCTCTGTTGTAGACAAAGCGACAATCGACTGTAAAGTCGATTTCCAACTAACGGCACTGCCAACGAGAGTAAAGATGTATCCAGTTGTGGACCTCCTTCGATCAAGATCCCCTGCATAGTCAGAATCAACATAACCGAGAATTGAAATACCTTCACTTTTCCGGAAGGTTACGCCAACATCAGGAGCTCCTTTGAGATATCTCAATATCCACTTGACAGCTTCCCAGTGCCTTTTTCCTGGATTTGCCATGTACTTGCTTACCACACTTACAGATTGGGCAATATCTGGACGTGTGCATACCATAGCATACATAATGCTACCAACTGCACTCGCATAAGGAACCTTTGACATATGCTCCACCTCATCCATAGATTGAGGCATTTGTAACTCTGAAAGCTTTAAATGAGAAGCTAACGGTGTACTTACAGGCTTGCTCATATGCATATTAAATCTTTCAAGAACTTTTCCGATGTACCTCTTCTGAGAAACATGTACAACACCATTTTCTTTTGAAATTTCCATTCCAAGGATTTTCTTTGCAACTCCTAGATCCTTCATGTCAAATTCCTTGCTCAACAGTTTCTTCAAAATATTTATCTATGTGATGTTGTTAGCAGCAATAAGCATATCATCAACATACAACAATAGGTAAATCATAGAGTTACCAGACATCTTCTTGTGATACACACAACTATCAAATGCACTCCTCGAAAATTCATGTGTAGTCATGAATGCATCAAACTTCTTGTACCACTGTCTAGGGGATTGCTTCAAACCATACAAAGACTTCTTCAGTTGGCATACATGGTCTTCTTTTCCTTCAGCTAGGAAACCTTCAGGCTGATCCATATAAATTGTCTCTTCTAGATCACCATGTAAGAAAGCAGTTTTGACATTAAGCTGTTGAAGCTCTAAATCAAATTGTGCAACCAATGCTAGTAGCACGCGAATTGAGCTATGTTTCACGACTGGAGAAAAGATCTCATTGTAGTCAATTCCCTCCTTCTGACTGAAACCCTTTGCAACCAATCTCGCCTTGAACCTAGCAGCTTCCACTTCTGGAATACCTTCTTTCTTTCTGTAAACCCATTTGCATCCAACTGTCCTCATCCCCTTTGGCCTTTTAACTAAGACCCATGTCTCATTTTTGTAAAGAGACTCCATCTCTTCCATCATGGCTAACTGCCATTGTGCAGCATCTTTGCAAGAAATTGCTTCAACATACGAAGAGGGCTCGAGATCCTTAATCTCTTCTTCTGCAGCTACGAACGCATGTGCAATCAAATTTTCTTGCTCTATAAAACGTTCCGGTTTCCGTATCTGCCTTTTGTCCCTTCCCTTCGCAATTGTGTATGGTTCATTGGAAGCAAGTTCTTTAAGATCTGCATCTTTTGACTCATCAATTTGAGTCTCTTGATCCCGTTCCTTCGTAAGCTCCACCGGTAGCTCCACCTGCTCGTTGTTCTCGTTTCTAGATAACTCCACAGAAACTTTACGAGGATCAAGTATAGAGGATTCATCAAAGGTAACATCTCTACTAACTACAAATTTGAGCAAAGACAAGCACCATAGTTTGTACCCTTTTACTCCATCTACATACCCTACGAATATGGCCTTTTTAGCCCTTGGTTCAAGCTTACCTTCATTAACATGATAATAAGCTGGACACCCAAATATTTGCAAGTATGAATAGTTAGAGGGTTCACCTGACCAGACCTCATTCGGAGTCTTAAAGTCAAACGCTGATGCTGGAGATCGATTGACAATATGAGAAGCAGTATGAACTGCTTCAGCCCAAAATACTTTGGACATCTTAGCTTGTAATAGCATACAATGAGCCTTCTCAAGAAGAGTTTTGTTCATTCTCTCGGCAACTCCATTCTGCTGTGGTGTGTGCCTGACCGTCTTATGCCTTGCGATCACATGAACCTTGCAGAAATTATTGAACTCTTCACTGCAAAACTCCAAGCCATTGTCCGTGCGAAGATACTTGATTTTCCTCTCCATTTGATTTTCAACCAAAATCTTCCACTCTTTAAATGCTTCAAAAGCATCACCTTTTGTCTTCAGGAAGCGCACCCAAACCTTTCGTGAAAAATCATCAATGAATGTGAGAAGATACCTCTTTCCTCCCTTCGATGGAAGCTTAGAGGGACCCCATAAATCTGAATGGATGTAGTCTAGCACCCCTCCCGTCTTGTGCTTGCCAGTGCTGAAGCTGACCTTTTTCTGCTTTCCTAAGACGCAGTGCTCACAAAATTCAAGTGTGCTTATCTTCTCACCATTCAAAAGGTTGCGGTTGCTCAACATCTCCAATCCTCGTGCGCTCATATGGCCTAGTCTCATGTGCCATAATTTTGCCTTGTCATCATTAGATAACTGCACTGTAGATGCATTTACAGAGCCAATAATGGTGCTTCCCGCAAGTGTGTAGAGTCCATCCTCCAGCTTGGCCTTCAACATGACTAAAGACCCTTTAGTCACTTTCATAGTTCCTCCTTCACTCATGTACTTATAGCCTTGTTTATCTAAAGTACCCAGGGAGATCAAATTCTTCTTTAGATCAGGAACATGACGGACTTCTTTAATAGTCCTCATGATTCCATCATGGCAGCGAACATGAACTGAACCAATGCCAACTATTTTACAAGTTGCATTATTGCCCATTAATACAGTTCCTCTACTTGTTTCATAGCTGCTGAACCAATCTTTTTGGAATGTCATATGCAGAGTACAACCAGAGTCTAAGACCCATGTGTTGTCATAGACTCCACTATTGCATGATGTTGTTAGTACATAATCATTATCATTATCATGTACTTGCTCAACAATGGATGCGCTCGCCTTTTCTTTGGACTTCGACATAGGGCAATCTCGTTCAAAGTGCCCCTTCTTGTGACAGCCCCAACATTCCGCATTCTTTTTGTTCACACGAGACTTTGATCTGTACTTTGATTTGCTCCTTCCCTGTTGGCTAGTACGACCTCTTACAAAGAGTCCACTAGCTTCGTCACTTTTGTCTCCTTCAAAATGCATCCGCACATCACAAGAGTTTAGTGCTTGCCGCACTTGCTCAAGTTTAATAGGTTGTTTGCTATACATCATTGAATTCTCAATATCACGATATTTTAAAGTCAATGAAAATAGCAAAGAACATGCAAGCGTCTCCTCGTCCTTTTTAATTCCAGCAGTTTGTAAGTCCATCACAAGTTTATTGAACGCATCTAGATGGTCTTGCAACAAAGTACCTGAATCCATCTTAAATGTATGAAGACGCCGTTGTAACAACATCCTTGTTGTCACTGACTGGTCCTGGTAAAGCCCTTCCAGCTTTTCCCATAACTCTTTGGCCGTCTCTTCGGTACTTGTACTCAATTCACAAAGTACGTTAGGTGCAAGGGACAGTTGGATTGCACTCAATGCATCTCCTTCAATCTTTTCCTTGTCGGAATCCGATATCTTATCGGGGTACTTTCTGTCAATAGCATGGATTGAACCTTCCCTCCGCAGTAACGCTATCATCTGGATTTTCCAGATATTGAAGTTGTTGCGCCCACTAAATCTATCAATTTCAAACTTCATGGAACTCATTTATTTTTTTTTACTTGTTCTTCCTTTTTTACTATAATGTATTTGGAACTACAGAAAACCAAAGTAATCCTTTTCTAATGTGGAAGTTCAGACTGTGCTGCAACCACAGAGCATACTCAGATAGAACCTTGGCTCTGATACCAATTGTTAGCGGAAACGTGAAACTAAAGAACAAGGAAGAACAACAATATTTAACGTGGTTCGGATCAAAATGATCCTATGTCCACCAAAGAACAACTGCACTGATATTTATTTCACTCTACAAAGAATACAAGTGAAATACTACAAGAGAGAGAACACAAATGCCTTAGAAGGTGAGAAGGCAAGTGAGAGGATGATATGAAAATGAATTAAGAGCCGAGAGAATGAACAGAACTATTCTTGATAAGGCTCGTTGTATGCTCTTACAAGCTAAGATGTCCAAAGTATTTTGGGCTGAAGCAGTTCATACTGCTTCTCATATTGTCAATCGGTCTCCAGCATCAGCGATTGACTTTAAGACTCCGAATGAGGTATGGTTAGGTGAACCCTCTAACTATTCATACTTGCGAATATTTGGGTGTCCAGCTTATTATCATGTTAATGAAGGTAAGCTTGAACCAAGGGCTAAAAAGGCCATATTCGTAGGGTATGTAGATGGAGTAAAAGGGTACAAACTATGGTGTTTGTCTTTACTCAAATTTGTAGTTAGTAGAGATGTTACCTTTGATGAATCCTCTATACTTGATCCTCGTAAAGTTTCTATGGAGTTATCTAGAAACGAGAACAACGAACAGGTGGAGCTACCGGTGGAGCTTACCAAGGAACGGGATCAAGAGACTCAAATTGATGAGTCAAAAGATGCAGATCTTGAAGAACTTGCTTCCAATGAACCATACACAATTGCGAAGGGAAGGGACAAAAGGCAGATACGGAAACCGGAACGTCTTATAGAGCAAGAAAATCTGATTGCACATGCGTTCGTAGCTGCAGAGGAAGAGATTAAGGATCTCGAGCCCTCTTCGTATGTTGAAGCAACTTCTTGCAAAGATGCTGCACAATGGCAGTTAGCCATGATGGAAGAGATGGAGTTTCTTCACAAAAATGAGACATGGGTCTTAGTTAAAAGGCCAAAGGGGATGAGGACAGTTGGATGCAAATGTGTTACAGAAAGAAAGAAGGTATTCCATAAGTGGAAGATGCTAGGTTCAAGGCGAGATTGGTGGCAAAGGGTTTCAGTCAGAAGGAGGGAATTGACTACAATGAGATCTTTTCTCCAGTCGTGAAACATAGCTCAATTCGCGTGCTACTAGCATTGGTTGCACAATTTGATTTAGATCTTCAACAGCTTGATGTCAAAACTGCTTTCTTACATGGTGATCTAGAAGAGACAATCTATATGGATCAGCCAGAAGGTTTCCTAGCTGAAGGAAAAGAAGACCATGTATGCCAACTGAAAAAGTCTTTGTATGGTTTGAAACAATCCCCTAGACAGTGGTACAAGAGGTTTGATGCATTCATGACTACACATGGATTTTCGAGGAGTGCATTTGATAGTTGTGTGTATCACAAGAAGATGTCTGGTAACTCTATGATTTATCTATTGTTGTATGTTGATGATATGCTTATTGCTGCTAACAACATCACAGAGATAAATATTTTGAAGAAACTGTTGAGCAAGAAATTTGACATGAAGGATCTAGGAGTTGCAAAGAAAATCCTTGGAATGGAAATTTCAAGAGAAAATGGTGTTGTACATCTTTCTCAGAAGAGGTACATCGGAAAAGTTCTTGAAAGATTCAATATGCATATGAGCAAGCCTGTAAGTACACCGTTAGCTTCTCATTTCAAGCTTTCAGAGTTACAAATGCCTCAATCTATGGATGAGGTGGAGCATATGTCAAAGGTTCCTTATGCGAGTGCAGTTGGTAGCATTATGTATGCCATGGTATGCACACGTCCAGATATTGCCCAATCTGTAAGTGTGGTAAGCAAGTACATGGCAAATCCAGGAAAAAGGCACTGGGAAGATGTCAAGTAGATATTGAGATATCTCAAAGGAGCTCCTGATGTTGGCGTAACCTTCCGGAAAAGTGAAGGTATTTCAATTCTCGGTTATGTAGATTCTGACTATGCAGGGGATCTTGATCGAAGGAGGTCCACAACTGGATACATCTTTACTCTCGTTGGCAGTGCCGTTAGTTGGAAATCGACTTTACAGTTGATTGTCGCTTTGTCTACAACAGAGGCAGAATATATGGCAGCAACGGAGGCAGTGAAAGAAGCTATCTGGTTGAAAGGTTTGGTGGCAGAATTGAGTTCGGTTCAGCTAGAATCAATTCTAAAATGTGATAGTCAAAGTGCTATTCATTTGATTAAAAATCAAAGATTTCATGAGCGCACCAAACACATTGATGTCAGATTTCATTTTATTCGAGATGTCGTAGAAAAGGGAGCTATCAAGGTTGAGAAGGTTATCACAGACGATAACGCTGCAGACATGTTGACCAAAATAGTCCCGCTTGCCAAGTTTGCACACTGCAAGGACTTGGCGGGAGTATGCATCAATTGATGCAACTCTAAGAGAACAACTGCTAGGTGGAGCTGGTATGTTCAACAAAGGTTTGATTCTTCTTGTTTCTTACAATGGGATTGCCCAGTAAGCTTAGAAGTTTTGGCCAGAGTTGTTTATACGCATGCTTGGAACACAAACCAAGGTGGAGATTGAAAGAGTTGGTTTTGGTTCTTGTGGAATCAAACTAAATGGAAGATGAATTAATATGAATATTTGGTAGGAAGATAACTAGTACAAAATACAAGTCAAAGATTGTATCTTGGTAGGTGAAAGTTAGGCAAACCATAAAATGGTTTGCTATCTTAACCTTGACAATTTTGACACATAGTGATGTCATGGATGACATCAATAGGACGAATTTATTCCTATAAATAGGTAGCTCTTAATTCATTTTCATATCATCCTCTCACTTGCCTTCTCATCTTCTAAGGCATTTGTGTTCTCTCTCTTGTAGTATGACATCAATAGGATGAATTTATTCCTATAAATAGGTAGCTCTTAATTCATTTTCATATTATCCTCTCACTTGCCTTCTCATCTTCTAAGGCATTTGTGTTCTCTCTCTTGTAGTATTTCACTTGTAGTATTTCACTTGTATTCTTTGTAGAGTGAAATAAATATTGGTGCAGTTGTTCTTTGGTGGACGTAGGATCATTTTGATCCGAATCACGTTAAATATTGTTGTTCTTCCTTGTTCTTTAATTTCACGTTTCCGCTAACAAAAAATAGTGCATAAATTAATAAATACTTGAGTCGTGCTGGGCACTATCCTAAGAAACTATTTCAAAGGTGTGAAATGTTTCCCCAGGATTAAACAAGTACTTCTCTATCTTAAATAGAGGCAACAGGAATCAGCAAATTAATTATCATCAGCAAGTTATTAGGGGAATAAAATAACAAAGCCAAACTTATTAATTAATTAACATTAAAATAGAAAAGATGTAAAGAGAGAGAGAAGAAAACGTGAGGGAGTATTTTCTGCATCCTTAATTCACAATTCTTCAAGCCTTTTTATAGGCAAATAAAGTTGAGGTTATGTTGTGCCACTTGTCCAAATCCTTTCATGCATAAAGACAAGTGGAAGGATATGTGGCAAGAGTGGCATATACTACATTGCCAACTTTATCATATTTTTCAGTAAACAATTTCAAAATAATTATTGGCTTTGTAAATACATTTTTAAAAAAAAATAATCTTTTGAAATAAAATATTTTTCCTACACTTTATACGTGGCAATTATAGGAGCATATGCATACCTACGAATTTAATATTTGATACTAAAATTCAACACCTCATTGTCACAAGATATAAATTGTAGCTAAAAGTTCTTCATTTGATATGAAAATGCGTATAAATAATATTTCCAAGTCAATCATATATGTTTAGCTACAAATCCAAAGATATAGCTACTAATTTATGTAACGTAGATAAGATTTAACACAAAATTTATAAAAGATAGTGCGAAAAACAATAAATTGTTTATTGTATATAATGTATTAAAAAATACTTAATAAAGATTCAACAATGTCTTATAAAATAGTGAAACATCATTTTACTCGAACATAACAATATTCCTTTACAAGAGAAAACAATTATCCGTGTATCACGTCTATTTTGATGCTTTCATCACTCTTTCACAAGCTGTAATAATAGTTAAAAATTAAATTAAAAATAAAACAATGACATATTAAATTTAATTAATAGTATAAACTTTTCAAAATAAAACAAATATTTACTAAATTAATGATATGGAAAATATATCTTTTAAGAAATTACTTACGATTATAAAATCTTTTGAGCGTCGACCTTGAGCTGCAACCATCATTTGAAAACTATATAAATAACATTAAATATAAGTGTCTATAAAAGTAAAATAAAATCAATAGTAATAATAATGAATACTTGTTGAATTTGATGATTCATGTTATTTCATAATTGCAATCTCTTCTGACACATGATTCCTATTCCTCAAGAAAAGTATTTATAAAAAAATCACAATTCTATCGTAATGTGTAAATTTGGAAGATTTTACTTATGTAATTTATAATGAATATTCATGCTCATAACATTTGAATCATCAAAAGATTCCGATAATCCATCATAATCACGAATGTCGTATAATCTATCATATAAAATTAATATTTTTCTTCCAAAATAACGAATTCTAGTTAAATAAAATTGTAGCAATCATAAACAGAACAAATAAAGAGAAACTAATATACTCCACAAGAAGAATTAGAAATAAAACATGGCTATTATATCATCTCATTGAATAAAAAAAGTAACATGAAAGTGAAAGAAAAAAGGAAATTAAAAAAAGAAGAAGAATATACCTGGCTACGGCGAAATCTCACAAATCAAAACAGTACTTTGTTAAATCATATACTTGAAAGCAGGCAAAGAAAAAAGTTAGCATATAATTTATTTTTGCAGTGACTTGGAAACAAAAGTTGAAATTGGGATGTATATTAAAATAGGATAAACTGACGTGTGGACTGATTTTCTTCCTTTGGGGGGGAAGGTTTTTTTTAGGGATTTCGACTTGTTAAAATTGGAAAAGAAAGAGCTAATTTAGGCCTAATATAATGAGAAGAAAATAACTTGGAGGGAAATCTTTTTGCCTTAGTTTTGAATTTTGGTGTCACAAATTACTGGCAGTTTTTTTTAAAAATTTGATGTAACTCATTAAGTTTTTAATAAACTATAAAAAAAAATAATTGTGAATTCATCCTTTTCCCTCCTAATATTCATAACAAGAAAGAAGGTTTTAATAGAATTAAATTATATTTAAAACTTAAAATCATTATCTAAAATAATTTGAATTAGCTACGAGCTTTTTTGCATTTATTGCTTTTTTCTCGTAGCAAAAGAATTTTATTGTCAATATAATGCTAAATATTACTTCCTTCGTCCACTTTCAATTATGATTTTTTTTTTTAGAGTCAAACTATAAAAACTTTGACTAACATTTTAAGATGTATTTTTTCATCATGTTGATAAGCAAAATGTTGCAATTTATAGTACTTTTCCTAATTTTTTTTTGTTTAAAATATCGAATTAATGTAACTAATTTAACTTTGAAAATAAGCCAAACTAAATTTTGAAAAGCACAACATGATAAATAAAAATGGACGGAGAGAGTATTAATGATAAATTTTGCTATTTGATTATAATATTTGTTTGCCCCTATATCTTATTTTTAGTAGTGATCAATTATGTGGGTATATAATTTGTTATAAAATTTGAAAAAAGTACTTCTTTTTGAAGTTATATTTGAAAGGAAATTTGTGTTTGGCAATGAACACAAATTGAAATTGTTTTTGACATTTTATGAATAATTTGGAGTGAAAGGGGTGAAAAAACCTTTTTGTTGCTTCCCCAATTCTTCAAAATTCTAGAAATTCAAGTTGAATTTCGAAAGTTTATGACATAATTTTCGTAGTTCAAATTTGAAGAAAGACAAAAATTCTTAATCAAATACCTATAACTAAGGTCATATAAATTAAATTGAATCAAATTTTATATAAGCATCTAATTACATTAAAACTGTGAAGATTATTCTAAAATAAGGTATAAGTTAAATTACAATTTTCATGTAGCACTTGTTTAAGATAATATATGAACACTTCTGGTTCTGGTTATTGGTGAACTTTGTTTAAATTGTACGTATTTGAAACTTGCTAGATATAAAAAATAAAATAATAATAATAATAGAAAAAGTGTAATATTAGCGAAATTCTGAGGGTGATGTATATATAACCTTATCGGTGAAGATAAATAATATTTTCGAAAGACTCTTAGCTCAAGTAAAAAATACAAATTAAGTTTAGAAAAGAAATACACTAATGAAAAAAGTCATATTGAGGATAGAAAAAGAACAAAGCTATTTATTTAACATTTAGTTAAATTATATTTGAAACTTAAAATTGAATCGATTAGAGCAATGTACACCTATTATTATAACAAGGTATTATTTTGAGAAAATAAGTTCGAGTCAAATCTAATAATTCTCAAAGTGCTTGAACAAGAAAAAATTTGAGGTGAATTAGTGAAGTTAATTTAGTTTAAATTTAATATAGGTATTTAACCAAAATTAATTAAAAATAACTCTTTGTTATTTATTTATATTTAAAACATATTTATTAAGATCTTTTAAGGTAGAATAATTAACATCTCTAATTAAAATAGCTGGATAAGTTTATTGTTCGATAAAAGAAATATGAGTCAAATAACATTCAGAACACAACATAAAGTACCTCAAAAATTATATTTCATCTCGTATTACATAAAAAGTCGCACCTTCATTGTTCTCATGTTCTTTACAAACATCTGTTAAATTTATAATAAATTATATTGTAGGATCATTTTTTCTTGTCAATTGTTAAATTATTGTAATTAAATTGATAATTATGGAATTTGAACAAAAGAAAACTACATGTATCGTTCCCTTCGTTCACTTTATTGAGTCCACTTTGGACGTAACACCTCTATAAAAATGACGGTTGGTATGACTATTTTACAAGATACCCATATATTAATTGATGTTTGGGTCTTGAAAAATAATTTTAAAAATAAGTAATTAATAATTTTTAACGTGATTTTCTTATTAACATGCAGGTTGGTGCAAAACTTGTTTCTTTTCCTCTTTAAGTTACGGTACTTTTCATATTTGTGTATGTCATGTTTATATATTTTGTAATGACAAATAATTATAATTACTAATATAATTATTGTCATAATTTTTATACTCAAAAATATATTTATTTAACTATAATATTTATTTTTAAATTGTATTTTATCGATAAAAGGTTATTATATTGCTCCAACTAGTTTCAACACGGTGGTGGATAAAATTATAACTAATTATAAATTTTATTATAGAAAAAAATCAATGATAGTATCTTTAATGTTCCATAAATTTTATAACTGGATCCTGCTATTAATTTTTCTTCAAATAGTTTATGGTGGTTACATTTATTAGTACTATGGCAATTTCACATTCGTGGTAAATATTAACAATTAATTATGAAATTTTATTTTGGCAAAAAAGTTATGGCTATTTCATTTATTTATTGCCACAATCTTTATAAGTTGAAGAAATTATTTATTTAGCTACAAATATTTCTTTAAATAACTTATGGTAGCTAAAAGGTTGTTATCATAATTGTAAATTTAAACTTCCGGTAAAAATTAACAATTAAGTACGAAATTTTATTATAACAAAATACCTATGGCTACTTCCTTTAAATATTACCATAATTTTTTATAACTCGAAGCAAATATATTTATTAGCTACAATATTTTATTTCAAATAACTTATTGTGGCTAGTGAGTACTGTTGCAACAATTACTTTTATCGTGTGTTAAAAACTTATATTTAGCTACATAATTTTATCATAGCAGTAATATTATAGCTATTTAGATAATTATTGCCACGACTATTGATAATTATAGAAATAACTAGATTTTAGCTTTATCAGTTTAATTTTCGTGGCTAAGAAATTTTATGAATTTTTGGATAGCCACGAAATTTGATTTTTTTGTGGCTATTACTAAATAATAGCTACGAGTTTTAGATTGGTAGCTTATTCCGTAGCTATAAATACATTTTCTTGTAGTGTTTATAGACATGTACATGTAGTAGGTGTAGATTTTATGGCAGAAAAAACCAAATCCCCTACCATAACAAACATCATCAACATATGATATACAATTAGCCATTTTTGGACATGAAAAGTTTCTCAACTAACAAAATAGACACTACTTGATCTAAACTAATCATATTAAGGTCCTAGCATAGGGAAAACTCTAGTTTGCCGTCTTTATGGTGTCTACGTCACTCTCTTGTTGTCGTCTATGAATAAGTTCCGTATCTTCTTCAACTTTCTCAAATAAACTCTTCTGTATGAAGTGGAAGCCTCCCCTCCAATAGGAATTTCTTTGGAGTCGTCTGTGTTTGATCCTCCCGCATTACAGTCTGTTTGTTCAGGTGAATCTTCTACTTACTCTTTTCCCTATTGGTAAAAATTCAGTCTAATAATTAATGATGATGTATGTTAAGTGGATTGTCTGGAAGGTGATTGATGTACCTTTCAGGAGTATATGTATTAGGACCTTAATAACACAGTACCACTTTACCTTTTTTTCTATGTTTAGGCAGTGCTGCAATTCTAATTCTTCATCTGGCACATAAACTTTTGTGACTGTATAATTTTCCAGCCCCTCTTTCAAATTGAAATAATTCAATTTTAGTTTGAAGACAAAGTCCGCCCCGCAAAGATTGTGAATCTGGGACGGTACAGGAGTCTCATTTTTGAACAGTCGGTTAACCAACTTGTGAGCAGAAGTATCAAGATGTTTTTCCGCAACCCCATTAAATAAGACAAAGTAGTTTGTCCACCAGTGTCTTTAACCTTAATGTGTATCTTAAACCTCTGAATGCAGAAAATGTTAGCATTCCGTTAAATGTAAGTTGTGGCTGCAATGTTATTTGGTTGCTAACCTAACCAATGGTAAGTCGCATTGTTTGTTGCACTTTTGGCATGTGTAAACACCATTTGAAAATTCAACTTTCTTGTTATAGATGTTACAGGAAATGTAATACCAATCAAAAAAGTTATCTATTTCAGTAATTTGCGCCCGGAGTGTAACCACACATTGCTACCATATGTAAAAATGAAGTTATATATATATATATATATAAATAATCACATATAATTGTAGCATGTTGATACAATGCCTTGTGCCTATGGTATAAAGGGGTATTATAGAACTTACCTCTATGTCCGAACTCCACTCAGAATGTACTAACTCTGCAATAGTCATCCGAATTCAATCATAGCTTCTGCAATGGGAATGGTACTTCCATATGTACTCCCAATAGTTTATACATCAACTGACTTCTTTGAGAACTTGTGAAGCAATGAGGTGATGTTGTCCATTTTAAGATTAAGATAAATTTTTCTTGGTGTAGTGGTGGCAAAAGTCAGTTCACCTATTGTGAAAAGAACAAAACATAAATGTCAGAATGTCGTATATATGTGAAAATTAAAATGTTCCAGTATGTTGAGAAGAAACAGTTACCTCCGAATTCTTTTAGGGTTGTAGCAGTAACGATGACAATGTATGGTCCGGAGTAGTTGGGATACACGTAGGGGTAAAATGCTTCGCCATAATCCTCCCACAAAGTTATTCTAGCTTTGATAGTCCTGTCCTCACTAAAAGAGAATTATAATTACAATTCTGTGAATCAATATGATTTTCCATGCGGCTTATTTGGGATGAATGAAGCATTTCAATACATTGTAAATGAGAAAATAATATTAGAGATCAGTAAGAATAACTATATCACGCTTCTTCCACTTTGAACTCACACTCTCAAGATTACCGATTGCGCATAAGCAACCAACCACATTAACAAGTTAAGGAGAGATGTTGTTGTTGACCCTTGAGCGAATCATTTCGAGTTGAATAAATTGAAACCCATTTGTTGGGATGTGACCAATATCATCTAGGAGTTTTTAGATGGCAATTATCCACAAGAATGTTATTTTAAAGTTCGACATAACTGATTTGTATTCACCAGTTATTTCTGAAACCTTGAAGTTTCTGATAATGACTACACATCCCTCGCTCAACTTATCTCGGGACTTGCTAACTTGGTTCTTCCAGATTACCACGTGCATCAAAGTTCCCTGTTAGAAGTAAATGTGTAGGAAAGTTTCAAATAAGAAAATTCAGAATGATGTATAATTTGAGTAAGAATAATGCAGTACCTTTTCATCAATAAATATCAAATCGAGGCTTATCATGTCAGTGTTTCATTTGTTATTAATAAATTCCCATACCCTGCAGACTCTTACCCTAGCCATCCAGTCATCGCGAGTAGAATTCTAGTCTGAAAAAAGTGAATATGACATTTTCGGTATAGCTTTTTTAATTGTAGAAGAATAATTGGGACTTGAGTAGGCAAGGAAGAAAGAAGTGATGGAGAATGGGTGTAACGATAGTTTGAAGTTTTTTTATAGATCACGGTGGCGCGAAGGCGCAATGTTTCAGAAAAGGCGCAAGGGTTGGTTGTTTCTAACGGTTGAGAGGCGTCTTTCTGCAAATAAATGGTGGCGGTGAGGCAGTGTGTTTTTTGAGAGGTGAAACAATGCCAGAGAGTTTGGATTGTTTGGGTTGAAGTGACCTTTGATGTGGGAATTCTTAAAGGGAGGGTATTTTTGGGAATAAAATAAACGGAAAAGGGCCTATAATATCCACGAAGTATTAGAAATGGTACAAAATTACCCTCCATCCACTTATTGGCTCCAAAATACCCTTCCCACCCATCTATTGGCTCCAAAATACTTGTCATCCACCTTTGGGTTCAAAATTGACCACTTATTTAACGGTTTTAAATTTAAACTATTTATATATTTTTTTAAATACGTGACACTCAACTATTTGTTATAATTTAACTTATTAGATAATTTATAAATCAATCCACTACCCACTTATTACAAATTAAACCCCACAAAATTAATAAACCCGTCAAATTACTAATGCAACAACAAGAAATCTACTGTCAATGACTGTTTGTAATAATTTGAGGCGAAAATATCTATAGAAGTAAATTATGATACATTCAACTGTCTAAATAAAAATTACCGATAAACTTAAAAGTCTGACTATGTTCATCTTAATTATTCTTTCATCTCAATTATGTGATGTTACTTCACAGATAATTTTCTTTTTAAAATAATATATTAAAGATTTTAAAAAAAATCATAAATATTTATAAATTTATATTAAAAAAAAGTTCATGAATTAATTCGGGATGTACTACTTCTTTACCTTTAATCATAAATTTTGAATTCAAACTTAAAAGAGAATCCTATTGAAAGTGTCATAAATAAGCGGCTCAACTTAAATTTAATTGGGGCTTCGATTCGGACTCGAATAATTTTGGATGTCATTTTCAGTAATCTATCATTTCGTCGTGTTTTAGTAGTGTTTATAGTGATTTTATTATTGGTTTATTAATTGGGTGGGGTTTAGTTAGTAATGAGTTGGTAGTGGGTTGGTTTAAAAATTATATTAATAAATTAAATTTTAACCAATAGTTGAGCGCCAAGTATTTTAAAAAATATTTAAATAATTTAATTTTAAAATCGTTAAATAAGTGGTCAATTTTGAACCCAAAGGTGGATGACAAGGGTATTTTGGAGACAATAGGTGGATGAGAAGGGCATTTTGGAGCTAATAGGTAGATGGAGGATAATTTTGTACCATTTCCAATACTTCGAGGGTATTTTAGGCCCTTTTCCGTAAAATAAATAAATAGAGTTTTCTGGATGGTGGGAGCGCCAAGTAGGCGACATTATGGTTTTCCTTTATATACATACATATGATTAGCTTATTAACTTGAATTCCTTAAGATGAGAGATGTTCTTCCAACTTGTATTTGAAAAATGAAGGGTTTGCTTTATATTTTAATGGTGAAGTTGTAGACCAGGATACACATAATGCTGAGTCAATGGAGGTGTACCGGCCACATCATCTGACTGCTCACTACTAGAATCTCTAATCATCATGGCAGATAGTTGAGAAGATGTTCCTCTGGAAGATTAAGAGGGAGGTGGAGTACTAGCTGATGACCTACCTGCCAATAAGGGTCCTGCTCGATGAATAGCTTATACGGGTAGGTCCTCACAGCGCCGTGGAGGCAATGACTGTGCAAATAAAGTAAGCATCGAATGATCAACATTAATTAGGATGATATGGGCGAGGATCCATCGTACCAAACGGAACAACCAATAAATGTGTATCATGAGTAATGCGCTCCGAGGTAGAAGAAAGAAATCTTTGAGTATCTTCTGGATCTATAGGTCTCCTAGACTTCTTCCTTTGTATTATCAGGCTGGCTAATTCCAAGATGCTCGCGAGATCTATCACCCTCACCCCCTGATGACATTGATATGAAATATAGATGGATGATATATAAAAATAAAAAATTAAATAAAATTAGTATTAGCAAAATAAATAACTTATATACTAGATATATAGTCTATCATTCTATTGATCCTTCCTCCTCACTTTTTTCATTTTCATCATTCTCCCATTCTTCCTGCTAAGTTGTTTCATTTACATAGGCATATTCTTCATCATCAAATAAATCATTTTCCTCATGCTAATTTTTGTGTTACTCAACATTTATTATTATCTCATCATCAGATACTTTTTTTAATATGTGTTGAGGATGTTCTAGTGTGGTTTCCAATTCAACATCAACTTGTTGCTAAACAATTGCAACCTTGTTTTCGTGCACCACATCTCAGACATTGTCAATTTCAATTTTTCCCACGTGTTTAGTCTTCATAACAACCCACCAATCAACTTTGCATCTACATAGTGGATATAGAGTGTAATACATTGTCTAGCATTTTATTCAATGATGAAAGAATCATAACTTATGTATTTTGTGGTATGCTTAACTTCAATTACATTATGTTGTTAGTCAACTTTTGTGCCTCTGTGTGATGGGTCAAACCACTTACTCCAAAACAATATGATCTTTTTTTTTTAGGCCAACCTGAATACCTTGCTTCAATAATCTCATGAATGACACCATAATATTCAATAGTTTGATCAGTACCATCAACATCACCTTGTATGAAGACACCACATAAATATATTTTCTTATTCTTAGAAACTTCTTCAGTTTGAAACTTAAAACCGTTGATACAATATTTGTTCATTGTCTGAATTTGAGATTCAGGTTCAAGTGCAACTTCTTTCACTGATTGCAAATGTTCGACATTTGAGTATTCGTCGTAAACCTATATATTGTTAAATTAAAAATATTTAATATAACATGAATACATTATTAAATACTTATTGATTCAATGTAAGCTTGTGTAATGACCCGGGATTACCCTCTAGGCGTCACACGATGTACTCAACCTCTCGGAGGTCTTATACAAGCCCTTAGACATCTTTCATCGCATAGACATAAAATAACAGAAAATTTAAAACTTTTTCATAACATAGCACAAGACTAAAAGTCATCTCATTTAAAACCTTTTTAAAATACAATGGAAGTACTAAGTCTCAATGTAGCCATCTTACAACACGACTACAACACAATAGGGGGACATGACCCTCATAATACAAAAGCAACTACTATTTAGTACATGAACTTAAAGAAAACTCTTGACATAAAGGTCCTTGAATCTTTAAGGACACACCCGGACTTGGGAATAGTAATCCAAGCTCTTCATTCTAGGAAAGGTCCATAAGCCACCACCACCTACACTTTGTGTAAAAAGATGAAGAAGAATGGTGTTAGTATAAGAATGCACTAAGTATGATAACCATGCAAAAACATGCTTTAAAAGGGACATTTGGGTGGAAACCATGCATCATGCCTTTTTAGAAAACATCACGAACATTGATACAATAGGCACAACATAGAGCACATATGTTATCATACACATAGAAGCCATTTATCATAATTGAGGTATACTCAATACACACCATGTATACTCAATACACACCATACATTACCTCACTTTTTATATTAAATCCTTTCCTTAAGCAACCCTTAATAATACTTAGTATAATGTATCACCTTAAGGTCACAAAAGATGATCTTTCATATTGGCTCCATCAATCCAACCACATATATTCGTAAAGTCATAAGCACATCATAGGGCATAATCTTCACATAAGAACCATCGCCTAAGACAACCCCCAAGTCACACTAGTGTCATGTGCAAGTAGCATCCCATAATACTACTCACACCAAGTGATCCTAGGAAGCCATCCTAAACTAGGCACATCATATTCAACAAGTTACAACATGTTCATTTATCATTAGACATGAGACCAACATACTTAGTTAATGTTCACATAAGAACTCATTAATTCATTACCTCTTAGTCATAACCCATTTAGTTCATATCATAGGTAAACCACCCTCACAACCCCTTCATAAGCTCACTTGTGCAATGTACACATGGAGTCTCATACCCCCACATATACTAAGAAAACCCATTAAGAAGTAACAAGTGTAATTCACATGCATAACCATAATTCATGTCTTGACATAAGTAAAATAAACCTTAACATGCATTCATATCAACATACATGAACCATAGTCCTTATTGCTTAAAAGAAACTAATATACACTTGTACTATGCATAAGTAGGGTCCATAGTCCTACCTATACTAAGTAACTCTTCAAGAAGTCATGACTAGAGATCACCTTCTTATCTTAGTATATTTTCTTAACTTTTGGGAGACATTGCTATAACCGACATAGACCATATGAGCTACATGGAATCCGGTGTTCTACCCTCACACCGAAAAGAGGGGGTTCTACTTGCCAAGGTAGCACCTACATACATAATAGCTATCTAAGTGGATCCACTAAGCTAAGACCTACAGGGGCACGTAGTTATGGAACAAGGAGATTGATACTAGAAACCTTGATTTGTTAGACGTGAAGGTTTCCATCTCATGAGATAACATCTATGTTGGGAACCCGAACTTGCTAAACGTGAAGGTTCACTTACTAAACGAAGCCCCTACTCTCATATTTCATGTTCACTCGGTGATAAGTTTAGACTCCTTTTTTAAACATCTTAAGCCTTTATTTAACATTAGATCATAAAGTAGGCTTTAGGGACTTAATTACTCATATATCATATATCTCAAAGATTGCTAAAAATAGAATGACCTTTCATCATATAACTTTCATTATCTGAGAATGTCCTTTCACGTAATCATAACATATTCATAACATAGTCAAGTTTAGAGTACAATTGAGGAAATCTTTCAAGAGACTCACTTTCACTAGATTATCATAAACCTTATTCATTCATACATACATGTGTGTGTCTATACATATGTGAGAAAGTCTTTCACATAAACACCTTTAGACAACACATGTTCATACTTCACTAGTCATATACTTTTCATGCTTAAGAAGATATAAAGGTGCATATGAGAATTATCCTTTCAATTGACACCATTAACATATCATACTCCTAATTATACATGAAGTGTGTGTACATATTGGTCCTCATGATCACATAATAGCAACAACATTGTTATTGAGGAAACAACTCTTCAAAGGATCAGAACACATTACAATATCCCCAAGTCATGAACAAATCACATATAGAGCAATTAGGGACAACATACCACACACCCACATTTCATCTTAGGAGACAAGAGCACATCCAACATTTGAATAAATAACTCCTAACATGCATAAAGTCACATATTCATGTGGGATCATATAAGTAGGGATCATTCCACAAAAGTACTTAACATAATCAATCATGTAGACCACTCTCTATCCCTAACATTCTCGTACACATTATACTTTACATTATCAATATACTTTAATCATGATACTAACATCGAGGACTACATATATAACCTTCATGGAACACCTTCATGATCATGTTCATCATAATAGCACTTCACTTTACATCTAGTTCCATCAAGGCCATGATCACAACAGGTATAGGTAGACAAGAAGTAAACACGGTCACCATAAGTGGACCAAACCATACAACATCAATTCCAATACAATAGACAAGAGGTTAGGTCAACTTACAAATTCTCCAAGCCATGATCATCATAGATCAATCCTCAAAAATTCATAATCAATAGATATAGATAGCAATAACATTCAACAATACATCACAATCTAAGCATAATTCCATTAACATCTAACCAAGATCACAAGACCCACTTTATAGGTTAAATCGAGAGATTAAGGAGATCATGGGTTATTCAAGAAATTCCATAGGAAATAATTATAAAAACATTAATTCAACCTTAATTCATCCTTATAATGACTTAGAAAATCATTTGACAAGAAACTCATGCTTAGATTGAAAATTGGGAATTTTTATCATAGAAACTCTTTGGAAAATCTTAGAATTCCTTGAATAAAAGGTTATTCAAGAATCAAGAGTTATCATACCTTATTTATTGAAGACCCATGAAATTGGAGAATAAATCATTTGAAAATCCATTTTATAGCTTGAGCTTGAGTTTGGCCTCCAATGGAGTTTTGAGAGAATTTTGGAAGAGAAGAGGGTTTTGGATTTTTTTATTGGGTATTTATGTTTTTGACTTGCGAATGAGGGTAAATATGATATAAAACCCGTTTATAAGCAACCCCAATGTACCAAAAGTACCCCCACATTAATTGGACCTTTTTAAATAAGTTAAACTTAGCTTTCGTTTTCAGAATTATCATTGGTGAACAAGTACGCATCGCGGAGATGTTCCCACAAGATTTTTAAAAATACTTTTTGGGGAATTAGGGTCCGCTATGTCTCCCCGACACAAAAAATTTTTTTGTCTTTGGAGGAGCAGGTCCACGACGCGGACTAGTTCCCTAGACCTACTGCCACACGCTGCCAAGGCAGCCTCTTGTCCAATCGTTTGGGTCCTCCTCGAACCTTAGGGTGGTCCTCGGAGAGTCGTACCCGTGCATTTTGACCCTAAGCATGTTATTAAGACACTAGGGTCAACTCCACTATTTTTAGACTCCAAACAACACATAAAATCAAGTTAAACATACGAGGACACACTAGCACACAAAAGACTAGTTTCCGAATGTCTTGGTCTTCCTTTGATGTTTGACTTTCAAACTATATAAAACTGACTTCAAAGGCTATATTTCATTATTTAACAAGTTATTAACTCATAAAACCCGTGTGAGGCTCTATTTAATCCTAGTTCATTTTGAGGGTCGTTACAACTTGCACACTTACACATATTTTGTTAGCCATTTGGAAAATTTTGTATTGATTGCTTCATTACCTCATGTGTTTACGAACAAGTTGGTCATTGTACATTCAAATATTTTTTTAGTTAATGAACACTTATTAGTTTCTAAATTAATAACATATTTCTAATACTTACTTGAGATATGGTTGAATCTCTGGACAATTAAGCAAAATATGTGTTACTTCTCATTGCATTTCCATACTAGTGAAGCCTCGCCTTCCACGCTTTTAGATCCTAGATCATTTTGATTGTAAATTTACATTGGTTGAAATAAAGGATCAATATCACCTTCATCATTGCGATTGGAATTTTTTCTCCTACATCACACATCATTTCCCAAGTAATAAGGATACAAATCGCCAGTTTCTCTACCAGTATGATCTTGAACAACTGATCGTTTGATCTTTCGCCTTTGCTTAATTGTTTACTTGGAACTGTCAATTTTTCTGCATGTATATATATATATATTCTAATAAAGGAATAACCAGTTCTTAGTGATTACATAAATCAATATATGTTAATTAACTCTCAAAAGGATATATCCATCTTGCTTGAACTCGACCTTCGAGGAGGGCCTCTTTTATAAGGTGAAATAGAAGATGCTCCATCACATCAAAAAAATCACATGGAAAGATATTCTTCAACTTAGTTGTAATAAGAAGAACATTTTATTCCATCGTGTCTAAACTACTCTCCAAGAACTTTACATAATAGAAATCTTTAAAGAAAAAAACTTATCTTGATTGGTTTCCATATTATTTTGGGTAGAGGGCTATAAGCGATAGGAATTAAAGTTTCTCTGAATATATGACAATCATGACTTTTCACACCCATCAATTTTACTTCATTCATATATGTACTCTTTCCTAAATTCAAAGCACAAACCTCCAGCATCCTAAAATTATTAACCCACTCACAAATTTCACGTTTTTCATCCAATGTTAGTGAAAAAGTGGTTTTGGGCATAACTATTTTACCATTTTATAATTTCTGCAGCCATAACTCTCTTCTCCTACAATATTCCTTTGTGTCAATATTAGCCTTTGGATTGTCTTTTGTCTTCGCCTTAACATCCATCAGTGTGTTAAACAAATCATCAAAATAATTTTTCAATGTATATCACATCAAGATTATGTCGTAGCAGATTGTCCTTTCAATATGGACACTCCCAAAACATCATTTGTTTGGTCAAATTATGTTCAAAAAGGTGAAGCTTCTGTAATTTTAGGTAATTGAGAAACTCTCTCCCAAATTTGATGCCCTGTGAGTAATGGAGGTGGGGGCTCACTTCCAATCTTATTTTTTTTGAATGCATTTTCCATCTTGCTAAACTCATGGTCCATTTGCAAGAAATGGCAATAAGAATCAAACCATGTATTTTTTCTGTCATGTTTTAAAGTGAATGCCTTACTATTTTCCATGCAATACGGACATGCTAGATTTCCATCTGTGATCCAACAAGACAACATTCCATATGCAGAAAAATCATTAATAGTCCACATTAAAGGAGCACACATAAGAAAACTCTTCTTAGTTGATTTATCCTAAGTCAAAACGCCTAACCACAATTGTTTGAGCTCATCTACCAATGATTGCAGATAGACATCAATCATTTTTTTGGATTATAGGGACCTAGAACAACACAATGTAGAAAGATGTAGGGACTGATCATGTACATTTTAGGAGAAAGATTATACAAAGTAAGAAATATCGGCCAACTAGAATAAGGTGAAGCAACATTAGGGAATGGTGTGAAGCTATCTCTAAATAACCCCAATCTGACATTTCTTGGTTTACTAGCAAAATCAAGATATGCATGGTCAAAATGCTTCCATGTTTCACCATCAGATGGATGAGACAAGACACCCGGTGACCTTCTATATTCACGACGTCATCTCATATGTGGGCATACCACATCGATGCATACAACCTCTTTAATCTAGGAATAAGAGGTAGATAATGCATCGCCTTAACGTGACCATCTTTACAGCCCGAGTCCTTCAAAACGATCATGCACACAAAACTTACAATTTTCTAAATCACTATTAACACAACAATGAATTTCGTCATATGTCAATCCTGACTTTGTAACCAAACGCTTTGTCTGATGGAAGTTTTTAGGTATGTTAAACTACGAATTAACTAGTTCAGCCAAAAGATTAATGATTCAGCCCATAGTCACATTAGGAACGTTTCAATCTAATTTAATATTCATTCCTCTAACCGCAACTAACAAGGCAGAATGCGGACTCCCTTCACATAGTGGACGACTAGACTCTTCTAATTAATCATAGAAGCGACTTGCTTCTTCATTAGGAGTTTCATCAAAATATTGTTCGAATTCCATCCTACCTTGAACCTTGAAATTATAATTGATCATTTCATAAACCCTATCATATTCAACCTTAAATTGACCATGTGGTGCAAGCATATTATATTTATCCACATGCATCAAATTATAAAACAGAACATTTAATCCATCTCTTTCTCCGTGAGAACTTATACAAAATTCTAGGCTTAAATTCATTACGGTACAAATGAACCATGATTGTATCTAGTTCAAAAAATTCTAAGCACCTACATGCAATACAAGGAACCTAACCAATCCATTATTCTTAAAAATATCAAGTGTCATAGTAAGTTCAATAAAATCTCTAACAGTGCTAATAAACTCAGGTTTCAAACCACCACCAATTTCATAATGCATATTATATATCCACAAACTATAATCTATCTTCAAAAATATAGATATTCAATTATAAAATAAATTTAATAATAATTTTACTACATTAAACTAATTTATATTGTTAATATAAATACTACATTTCAAGATCTACAAATTTAAAAATTAATTAATTAATGAATACTAATTAATTAAGTACAAATTTAGTTCAAATTCTAGTTAAGTTCAAAATTAGGTTTATAATCCTAATGATCTTTTCAAGTTATTATGAACTAGTCTTTGGGAACGTGCTTTGCACGTTTGGCCCATATTATTATTATTATAAAACTTATTTATATTTTAAAAAGTGAATTATAAAATACAAATTGTTAAAATTTAAAATATTCATTCACTTTCCATGTTTTCTGATAGGAACACCTAATAGTTTAAATGTGAACATAAGCAAGGCTTGTTATGTTTTCAAATGCTTCGCATATTAAAACCTATGTCATGACTTTCAGAAATTGATCCTCTTGTAGTCGTATGCATAACAAGAAGTTGTTGCCTAATGAAAGTAGTATTTTGTAAATGTTGAACAAAAAGTTGATCAACATATGTCTTCTTTAATTTGTAAGATTAAATACTTGAATACATAATATTAGGATTTTGAACACGATAATCTTACATAGAGATCTTTAGGGGCACATACCTGATGAGGAAGACATCATCACAAAGAAAAGTGGAAGCGTTAGTCGTAAATTGTATTCTAGATCCTTGCCCTAATTTTATGTTACCACAACTGTCAGTGATGAAATTAATGTAGAGAATATTTGGTAACCCTAATGAGTGGAGGGAGGACTAATTTATAGAGGTTATGATTTAATTTGGTACGTCCATCAAGTAACCAATGTATGGACGAGATCTATTTCTTATTAAATACTATTTATAGTATTACTTGGGTTACAAGTAAACTTGGGTCATAAGTAAGAAATAATTAATAATAAATAATAATAATTCTTACATTCTCCCACTTGGTCCAATAACCATATGATATTAATATTTAATAAACATTAATTGCGCATACATTAGATCTCTTCTATAATGTCAATCATACATACCACAATATAACAAACTACTAATGCGAGTTATGACGGTTGTACGTAAATTTTAAGCTACATACTTCCTTCCATATACTACTACATTAACAACTTATCATACTAGGTTCATAAGCTATAAAAACATATAACATTATGGTCCACAATAATGTCTCATAGAGACTTATCTTGTGTTATCTCAAAATAATAATGTGTACACCATTATGAGAAACAAGATGTTCATTAATGTATATTAGAAACACATAATTTGAGCTCAGAGTGTAAAACATCATAAATGTATCAATCATAAGCACAACTAAGATTAATTCTTTGAACATGTTCTTTAAATGTCTTTGGTTGTAAGCCTTTTGTTAATAGATCTCCAATCATGAGATGAGTTCTAATATTTTTAAGTAACACTCTTTGTTTCCGAATTTCTTCCTTGACAGTAAAGTACTATTCCATATGTTTGGCACATTTGGAGTACTTATCATTCTTGGAAAAGAATACTTCTGCATCATTATCACAATAAATTTTTCAGTGGCTTGGTAATGGTGTTGACGACCCCAAGTCCTGAAATAAAGTTTTGCAGCGATAATGTATGAATTGTGGCTTCATAACGTGCCATAAACTTTCTTTATAGTTTTTCAATAATCAATTCCAATGATACTTTGATATCTTCCTAGCATTCCGACCACAAAGCTAATATACGGTCTTATACAAGTTTGAACATACATCAAACTTCCAACCATTTGTCTTAAATGTTTTTCCAAAGATGTACCACCTCTTCCTCCAACAAAACAAACATAAGTACTATTATAATTGTCATGTTTAGAATTATAATAATAGTTGGAAGTTGAAAAAGAGTATTCTCTAGAAATTTCCTTTTAGCAATCCTATTATCACTTTTGTTACTATTAAATTAATCACAAGAAGAGTATGCGGAAGAGTCATACCTTAAAAGCATAATCATCTTCAAAATCATTCTTAAAAACAGAAGAATCTTCGTAGTCACATTCTTCACCAAAAGAATCATAATCTTCATCTTCTCAATAATTTCATCGTAGTAACGACTCTCATATCCATAATCTTTACAAGAATCATCAGAACCTATAGAAGACAAGCATGCAATAATAAAAGTAGCAACAAAATCGAAGTACCTTACAAATTCACTCCCTCAACACTCGTATATATACTCAAGGTCGAGGGTTTTAGACCTTCCTAAATGAATCTCACCAACTCTTGCCTTTTTTCTCTCTAAGGAATTTCCTCTAATCTCTTCAAGAACCAAATAAAAAGGACAATTAAAACTAGTGGGACTTGAATCAAATAATTCACAAAGAAAATAAAGATAAAAACAGAATGAATTGACACAAAATGAATTTAAAACACTCAATTACTAATTTAAAGGATAAAAAAGTATCCTATTTTAAATTTAATTTTGATACAAAAGTCATTGTTAAATCTTAAAATTAGAATGTGCTACAGTTTATCCATATTAAAAATAGATTGAATTTAAAAGATGGGGTAAATATTCGCACAAAAGAGTTCTAAAACTCTATTTTGTAGTATAGAAAGTTCTAAAATTTTAGCTTCAAAAATGAAATAAAATTGAACAAAATCAACTTCAAATGCTCTCAAATTTGATATTCAACCACTTTAGAATATTTTTAATAAATCCCAATAATACCTACTAAATTAGTCCAATTTCTAGATTTGAATTTTTTTTAATAGAAGAAAGCTAAAAAATTGTAGAAATAGTTTTCTTTTAACATCTGATACAAAATGATGTGATTATAGATTTAAGGATACTGAAATAAATCATAATCAATCAAGCAAGATATACGATTAACAAATAAAGAGGAGGAGAACAAGATCTAGAAGAAATAAAGTATAATCTAGCAGAAACTAAAACACATTTAACATTGCTGAAAATAAAATTCAAATGTGAAAGAGAAATTGAACTCATCATACAAGTGAAGATTTATTCATATAATCAATACAGTTCAATTGAAGATATAAAGGGTTTAGCCAAAACTTACAAAGGATCAATAACATCAAATGTTCATTTAAAAAATAACAAGTAAAATGAACCCTAATTTCTATTATTTATAATAGTAGACAAATAACCTAAGTTATTTACCATAATACCACTGATCTAAAAACAAGCAAAATAATGAAATCATTCTATCATCTATTAATTAATCTTCTAAGGTCTTTAAAATACTTTGAATCTACTTGATGATCTTCATACCTATGATAACTAATCCACATTCCATCACTTGGAATGCACTGTGTATGGACACAACGAGCTGAAAAGCAGTTGAAGTTGTTGCATGAGCATTAATTGTGTGTTTTAGACATTATCTTGCGACCACACACCGTGTGTACAAGGATGTTTTATATTGAACATAAACCCATACTATATAAGGTTGAAACTCATCTCAAATTAGGGTATCTCAATTATATGCGATGGACATCTTGTAGAACACTAGAGATCACGAAATTCACTACTTCTCATCATGATTAGATTCAATATGAAAGTCTGAAATCAACTGTAGGCTATAATGTCTTGAAATTTATATTATTCTTAATTTTTTCTTTTATTATAGACTAATTTTTCTTTGGGTGTGGTGTATTGATAATTTACAGTGAATTTTGATTCTTAGTTTTATGTTTGAATTCTTTTAAACATTTAAAATTGAATTGCATATTTATTAACTATTTTGTTTAATCAAAAGAGGAATAAATTAACAGTGATCTCTGCACTATCTCATTGGATTTGAATTTCTATTTCTTTTAACAAATGGATATTTTAAAATTATCAATTGAATCGAAGGACGGAAGACATTTTTCTTTTCGACTAAGTCCTAAGTGTTATTCTTGAATACATAAATTCACAGAGCTGCAGTTAGTTTATTCTTTAAAGTACTTTCATAGGGCTACAGTTACTTTATTTTTAACGTACTTTCATATGAATGTAATTAGTTATTCTTTCGAATTACATATAATCGAAAGATATATTTAAACTGAAAATATCATATAAAAAATTATCAAATTCGTAAGAATCAATAGGTATTTAGACGTGAATACCAAAGAGAATCATATCCTACTTCTTACAAAAGTTTGTGAAAATATGTTTGCATCTTTGCTTAATGAGGGTCTCCTTTACTAAAATCTTGCCTTCTTCATAGTTCATTCTTGATACACTTCACTTGATTCACGTCTTGGTCCTTCCTCTTCTCACCTTTGTGAGCATGTACAACCTCTTATCTCAGCTCTTGTCTCCCAGTTCAAAATACAGTCTTTCAAAATAATAGTAGGAACTAGGGGTGTCAAAAATGAACCCAAACATATGTAACTCGCCCAGAATTTTAAGGGTTGGGCTCAAAATAATTTAAATTGGGTTCAATCTCAACCCATTTAAGCTTAACCCATTTGAAGAGAATTCCCAATTGAGCCCAATTCAATCTCCAATTTCAACCCTTTTTAAATTTTTTTATTAAGGTATGTTCCTATATTGAATGTATGAATTATTATCTATTTAACATCTTTTAGGATTCATCTATCCATTTGTTACTTTTTTAACAAAAAAATCTTGAGCGGAAATTCAAATTGTGATTATAAAAGTTAATTATCAATATGTTAAATTATTGAGTTTAATCGGGTCAAATTGGGAGGGTCAAGACCCAACCCGTTTTTTAGCCCATTTGAGCCCAAAGTAAACTTGGGCGGGTCAAGACCCAACCATTTGAAGAGAATTCCCAATTGAGCCCAATTCAATCTCCAATTTCGACCCTTTTTATATTTTTTTTTATTAAGGTATGTTCCTATATTGAATGTATGAATTATTATCTACTTAAAATCTTTTAGGATTCATCTATCCATTTGTTACTTTTTTAACAAAAAAATCTTGAGCGAAAATTCAAATTGTGATTATAAAAGTTAATTATCAATATGTTAAATTATTGAGATTAATCGGGACAAATTGGGAGGGTCAAGACCCAACCCGTTTTTTAGCCCATTTGAGCCCAACCCATTTGAGCCCAAAGTAAACTTGGGCGGGTCAAGACCCAACCCGCCCATTTGACACCCCTAGTAGGAACCATTTTCCATCGACTTTATATCAAATCACTAGTTTGAACCATTTTCCATCTGCTTTATATCAAATCACTTGACAAAACCATTTTCCACCGACTTTATATCAAATTATTACCAGATGCATTTGCCATCAGCTTTATAAGCCATCACATGTCTCGTCATGGTGTTCACACTCAATGCATACAAGCAATATCACACCACATGGATGAGAGTTCAACAATTCATATAATTCAAGTCGACATTCATGCTTTCAAACATTTCATAAATTAATAAACAAGGGTTACAATAAGGCAATGCACATCAATATATTCAACATATACCCTTTTTCATTTCACCCCTTTTTATTCATGTAGAAGTAACAAGTAGACAATTCAACCCTTCACCTCATCCCGGTTACTCCCAACACGCAATAAAAAAAGAAAACATATGAATTCAACTAGAATACAATGTTGAGGAAGCCACTTGAATTAAGTCAATCAACAATCACTCCAAGAGTTGGGTCTTCCCCTTCCAAAACTACTTCCAAAGCCACATAATCTATAATAAACAAGTATTCACAGTCACTTATCGGAAACAACACTTCCCACAATAATTATGTAAAGAAATGGCTCAAGCCACTCAAAACCCACTATCAAAATGGATGTTTAAATCCAGAAAACTATATTTGAAAATGATGTTTAAGGCCTTAGGAACTTATTTAGGAAAATCATTTTGAAAAAGGGATCTAAACAACTTCAAAATCACCATTTAATAAATTCTTTGGCTCTTAAAAAACCTTGCCATTAACCCATCCAACCATTTGATGTTAAAATTCAGGGTCAATCAATGGTAAACTTAACCATTGATCTAGCATAAAAATCCTTTCAAAATCCTCCCCCAAGGGTTTCCAAGTTCAAAAATGGTGAAATAGGACTTAAACTCCAAAATTTATAGCAAAAACCCTTCCAAGTATCACACAAGTGACCAGGATTCATCCACAAGTATAGAAACATGGATAGGCATAAGCATGCAAGCATACATCAAATCAAACCCAACAACAAAATAGGTAGACACATTTGAAAATGTAGATCCTAGATCAAACAATACAGACACATGTCGATAGTAAACTAGGACGATACTTGTGATTTAAACATCATAAGTCTCATCCTCAAGCCTCTCTCGAAAATCATAGCACTTACTATCTTGGATGCCAGTAGCCTAAGTAGAACCTTTACCTCTACCCTACGGAGCTAAATTACCCCTAGTAGAAGTCCTGCCACCTCTATCAGTCTAAACTCTACTTGGTCGGAAGCACTAAATCCTTAGTTGGAGCAGCTAACAACGAACATTGAGGTCTTGAATGAGTTTGTATAGTACACTGCCACATCATATGACTTGAATCCCCACAAGTATAGCAAGATATAGACATATATAATTATTGTTGTGAACGCGATGAACTGCCATTGGCACCTCGACTAGAACAATAAGACCATCGGGCAGATTGTTCACTCTCGAATGCTGGCATAGAAGCATGAATAGGTCCACGACGGTGAAAGAAGCTACTACCTCTATCTGAAACTCTACCTTCAGATAGACATGAGAAATCTAACCAGAAGAACAGTCCCTCTTGGGCTCCCCAAACTTCTCTAAGACTATCAACTCCATCTCCTAAGCGATGCTCACAATGGACGGGAAGGAATCCCCTCTTTGGCTGACCTAACACAAAAGACCGGATAAAGAAAATCAACCCTTCACAAATTGGTGATTTCTTTCTGCGTCGTTCGGAACAATAGTCATATCATGCCTAGAAAGCTCATAGAAATAGGCCTCATACTTGGTCACAGAAAGACCACCATGAGTCATGCTCTCAAACATCAGACGACTCTCCTCTCTTATGCGCCACAGAATGAAGCGATCTAGGATGACACTAGAAAACACATCCTACTCTACCGTAGGAGATCAAACTGGTTAAGACTTTAGAAAATTCCTCCACCACTCTCTGCCTTGACCACGAAGCTAAAGTGCAAAAAATCGGACACCATGAGCACCCACCATACCTACTACCTCAAGTATCTCATGGCATAAGGTCAAGAACTCATGAGTATCCTCACTCTTACCACCCTAATACTAGGGTGGTTTTATCTTCTAAAACTTCTCGTAACATTGCTTCTCAGCTGTCGTTTGAATAACCTCGACCAATCTGAACACCCACAACCGGTGTTGGAAACACTGATGGGTGTCACACCCAATACTGAGTACCTGGAACCAGCTGCTAATCTGAGGTCTACATGCATACCCTTGTTAGAGAACCATATGGTGTACCTGATGTACCACTTTAAGAGAAGTTCCCCAACACATCTAACATCCTCAACAAAGTGTCCTAAAAAAAGAGCTCCAAACTCGAGAGGAACCTGGTCCTTAATAACCTCAACTTTTGGCTCAGGATAAGCCTTTCTAGATCAGGCTCCCGCTTATGCTGCTCCATGGGCACGACCTCTACCTGGTGGTACTCAACTAGTATGACCTTTTTCTCGGGCCGTAATTCTACCACTAGCTAGGTTTCAACAATAGCCTCAGGGACTGCTTCACTTTTACCATTGCAAATAAAAGCTTTAGTCCTATGCATCTCCCAAAAAAACACGTGGCAACTCAACACTAGTGAAAGTAACCACGCACGATAAGAAAGGATTTACAAAAGTAAGTTTCTTAACAATCTTTGTAGCCTCTTGAAGATAAGTACAAACGTCTCCATCCCAATCCTCGAATCTACGTAGACTTGACTTGTATACACGTGATACCTATAAATTTGGGGCTCTGATACTATTTATCACAACTCATAAATAAACCTGGTGGCACTTGTCTACTCCCACCAAGACAAGTCAGCTTCAACCCAACAAAAATGAAAGAAATGTGGAATTATAGTAAAAATAAGAACAAGATAGAGCGGAAAACTTATTCTTCTATTTAAACCTACAAAATATTATTGTCACGTGTACAAGCTACTAAATACATAAGTGTATAATTAAGAAATAAGTACAAGTGTCAGACTTTATTTCTCAAATAAAACAAAGTGTAACAAAAAGAAGGAGAGAGACATCACATGGTTTCGGGCTTAGAACCAGCAAAAATGTAGAAGCAAGTGGTGAGTACCACAACACGGTACCTAACCATCAACCTACTAAACAAAGAAACTAGCTGAAAACAAATACCGATGACTCTCGAACAAAACATCCTACAACTACAATCTGCACAAAAATTAGACCAACTTAGAAATTCCATAATACACTGATCACAAGGCCCAATATTCACGGTTCAATCTCACAATTTAATAGTCAAACAAATCAAATAAGTCAATCTCAAAGTCAAGTAGTTCAATTACACGCTACAAGCATATCAATCTCAAGTATCAAACAAGTCACACATAAGCCTCAAAGGCATAAAGTCAAAATAATCAGCCTCTCACTTGAACCATTTCACATCAGCACAATATCACTAGTCGGAACCATTTCCACGGGCTTTATATCAAATCACTAGTTGGAACCATATCCCATTGGATTTATATCAAGTCACTAGCTAAAACATTTCCCATCGGCTTTATCTAAGTAGGCGGAACTATTTCCCATCGGCTTTATAAATCATCACATGTCTTACTACAATGTTCACAATAAATGCACACGAGCAATATTACACCACACGGAAGGTACAACATATCATACAATTCAAGTACACATTCATGCTTTCAAGAATTTGATCAATCAATCAACAAGACTTACAATAAGTCAATTCACTTCATCATGTTCAACACATAGCCTTTTTATTTCACCCTTGTTTATTCATTTAGATGTAACAAGTGGAAAATTTAACCCTTCACCTCATCCCCGTTACTCCCAACACACAATCAATAAAGGAAGCATATGAATTAAACTTGAGTACAAGGTTTAGGAAGACACATGCCTTAAATCAATCAACATTGACTATAAGGATTGAGTCTTCCCCTTATAAATCACCTCCAAATCCATACAATCTAAAATAAATAAGTATTCACAATCACCAATCGAAAACAATACTTCCCACATTAGGTAAAGAAATGTGTCAACTCAAAACCCAATATAAAAATGGAGGTTTGAATCCGGAAAACCATACTTGGAAATAATGTTTAGTGCCTTAGGAAATTATTCGTAAAATTCATTTCGAAACAAGGATCAAAACCACTTAAAAATCACCATTTTAATAAATTCTCAGGCTGTTGAAAAACCTTTCCAATTAACCCATCAAAATTCCACAATTTGATATTAAAACTAATCATTAATCAATGGAAAATGAAAGTTTAGGATCAAAAAACTTACTCACTGATCTAGCATAGGAAATCCTTTCAATATCCGTTACCAAGGGTTCCCCAAGTTCAAAAATGGTGATATGGGGCATAAACCCCAAAATTTGTAGCAAAAAACCCTCCCAGGTATTGCACAAGTGATCACGGGTTCCCTTAAACGTGGGCTTCACTTCAGTGGTCAAACCTTCACTTAAGAGATGGCTGCTTCGCAGATGCAAAGGTCAATAGGGGTTGACACTTCATAAAAGCGATCCATACCTTGCTACGAGCCTAAAAAAAGCGAGTCAACTCTCGTAAAAGCGGAGGTGCACCAGAACTCAGACCTCACAAAATCAACAAATTCTCAAAATATTGAAAGGACCCTCATGATTCATTTGAAACTCCGTACACACAAACCACATATGCACATCATTTATACTCGATGTTTTGGACTCAATGGAACCACTAAAACATGAATCTGAGGTCTTCTTGACCCAAAATCCGTAAAATTACAAGAAACTAACTCACACCTAAAAAGGCTAAAACAAGTTCGGGACCTCTCAAAAATCAACCAAAACCTCACTTTGGCGTAAAATTATCCACCAAATCCAATGAAACTTGCAGAATTTCTATCCGAGCAAACAAACCCAAAATGTTTACCAAAGTCAATCCAAAAGTTAAATTTCCAAAAAAACTTAGAACCTCATATCCTCAAAAAGAGTCCAAAAATGAAATCGACAGCTCCCATGGTTCAGCATCCACATTCTGATATTAATGGAAACAACAAAATTTAATTCCAACACTTCAAACTCCTAAAGACCCCAAAAACTACTTTCTTAAATTTTGTTGTTTCCATTAGTATCAGAATGGTTCAGCATCCACATTCCGACTGTACGCCTAAGCACTTCCAACGCCCAACGATCGGAGCTCACCTAATATATGTTACATAAATTATGTTTTAAAATCTTTAGTTAACATTGTTGACCTTCATAATTATCGAATAAATGATTGATACTTAATCATTTTCAATCTATAGAGATAAGAAGATTGTGAATAACTCAAATAACATGTTGCATAGTATTAAAACTTTAGTCTTTGGTAACAATGTGAAGGTGATTATTTAGTATAGAACATTTCTTGTAAGAATATGTAACGAAATTTTAATTGTTCACTTATCATTGCTTTTCATGGTTTTGTCATCTGTATCAAAATTATCATATTTTATTTAGATATTTGAAAGTAATTCTTTTAGGGGGTTTAATTGTATAGTATGATAAAAAAATATTCTTGGAAATAATAATTCTTTTATTATTAGAAAGTAAAGATATTAGATTATTTATACTAGTATAATCATGTTAGAAGTTTTATTTTTATGAGTTTCCTTAATCATGTTTGTAATTATTTCAAACTATTGAGGTATTTTACAATTTATTATTACTATATTTGTCACGACCCGAGCCTACACCCTGGACGTAGCCGACATTCGAGAGCTATTGTTGCTCCTTAAGTGAACCCTCTTCCTGACTGACTATAAGCAGAAGACTAACTCAAGCATACAAAAACATCCAATTAAAAGAGAAGTTTAAAACAGTTTGTTGAATTTGAAAACTTCACTGAATATATTAAGGATTGAAATAAGTTTTAAATAAAACATGTGAAACTGATAGACTCTCCAAAACATTCTATTTGTGAAGCCTATACTATGTATAGACGAGTGTCGGGACAAGACCCACGACTACTCAAAATTTTACTAATACTAACAACTCATAAATTTGGAGTCCTCCATTAGAATGGAGGTATTACTCAAAAGCTCAAACGTAGACAAGCAGATGAAGTGATCTCAACAGACTCTTGTTGAGGATCCTAAGAATATGTATCTACATCATTAAAATAAAATTTGTAGGTCAAATGAAATTAGTACATCGAATGTACGAGTATATAATATAGCTGAATAACAAATAACTACAAAAAAGGACTACAATAGATAACAATGTACTTGATGAGTCTGAGATTTGAACTTATTTAGGGATTCTTTTTGATAGTTTTAGTGTTCTCAAATGCCTAATTTATACTATAAACTGATTCTAAGGACTTGATTTTTCAGGTATGTGAGCTAAGGATCAAAGTAAGGACACTAACAGAAGAGAAAACCAAGCTAGAGAAGTGAACAAAAACGATCCTGGTGATCGCCAATACCACTCGGCGAACCACCGAGTGGCTCGTCAACACGCCTAAAGTTCCACTGTACCAACCCTTTGGAAAAAACCAAGTCGGCGACAGAAATTAGCAGGCGGAGAACCGTCGATTGGTTCAGTGATGAGGAAATAGATTGCCAGAGTTACATGACTTGGAGATGCTGAGAACCAATGCGTAATGGCGATGGAACAGAATAAAAGGCGGATCGCCAAACCACTCGTGAGCCCAACTTATCTCGTCCAATGGCCTTTCAGGCCAAATTTTTGGCAACTATAAATTAAATTTTGAACTATAAATTCGAAAACTTGCTTCCATTTAGTGGAGTTTTCTTTTGAGTTTTAGAGTTCTATTGTAAACTTTGAAGCCTTTTGAGGCTCAAACTTGAAGATTTGCAAGTGGGCTTTTGAATTTCATCTTTTTGGAACAGTTTAAAGGGTTAAGGACTATTACCCAGCTGATGGCTAGTCTAGTTGGTAATTATTTTTACCTTTTTTATTATGTTTGGCTAAAACCCTAGTTCTTGGGATGTGATCATGTGATTATGGGTTGAATTAGCTTATGGATATTGTTAATAGCTGATTTAAATGCTATATTGAAGTGAGTTTAATCATTAGCTGTGTTTTAATCTATGAATTGTAGTTGCAAATGCAATTCTAATTTTGAGTTCTTAGTTTGCTTGAGAGAGAGGTTTTTGAACAAAAGCTTTTGATTAATGGTTCGTAAGTATTTGGTTGATGTGGGCTCAACTCAAAAGAGTGAATCCTAAACCCAATCTTACCCATCTTGCTCGAGATAGAATGTAGGTCATGGGCTGTTCTTATTTGCTAAGCTTGTTAATGTTTGAAATAAATATCTTGAAGCGTGATAGTTGTTCGAGAGAAAACTACGACACTGATAGTCTAGCCGACACATTGATATTTAGCTATTTATTAGTAGTTGTGAAATTTTCTTATAATCAATCACATCCGAGAATTCGTCGCTATCTTGTTATTCTCTCTTATTTGGTTTGTGCTGTAGCTTTTGATTGCAGACCAAAATTCCCCAATCTGACATTCATTTTCACACCTTTAGACTTGTTTACTTGTGGTTATCGATAATTTATATTCCTATTACTAGTTAGAAAACATTTATACTTCATAACTGAATTTGAACACGTACCGCTCCATGTGGGTTCGACCCCAACTCTACGTTGGGTTTTATACTGATAAACATTCATTTACACCTAGAATTGGATGAGGTGTGCTGAAAGGTTCACTCAAAATGTCACCGCTGACGGGGAGTGGTATTGTATAAAATTCTTTTATCGAAGTTGAATTGTGATCTTTTTGGTTGTAGTTGAATCAACTTACTTTAGTTTTTGTTTTGTGTTGTTTGTGTTGAACAGAGGAAGAGATGAGAGTAAACGGGAGTAATGGTAGCCAAGTGGGCCACCAAGATGATGTTGGAAATCTTAATGATGTGAATGACGCAATCCAATTGGGTGGTGTCGGTGCAATACGTCTACCTCCGGCTAAAGGAAACATTGTTTTTTACATCACTAGCACAATGCTTTAGGTCCTACAATTGAAAGGATTATTTAGGGGGCTGGCTCATGAGGATCCCCATGAGCATATTCTAAACTTCGTGGATGTTTGTGGTACGTTCTCATTCAAGAACGTATCACAAGAATCAGTCCATCTCTGATTGTTTCCATTATCCTTAATGGGTGAAACTTCTAAGTGGTTGGTTAAGTTACCGAGGGACTCCATAACCTCTTGGGATGAACTTAGCACGTCATTCCCACTGATATTCTTCCCCCCATCAAATATGATGACACTCAGAGATAGCGTCCAAGGTTTCAAATGCTTGGAAGGAGAACCAATCCACGAGACATGGCTAAGATTTAAGATGTTGGTGCTGCAATGCCCAACTCATGGACTTCCAAATGAGGTGATGATGCAATACTTCTATAGGAGTCTTGATTTAGTGAACAAAGGAGTTGATGATCAACTTGTTTTCGGTGTGATAATGCAACAACCCTATGAAGTAGCGTCTCAATTCCTTGATTGCATGACCAAGATAAATAGAGCATGGTTCACTCGCGAGGACCAAGTGTCTTCTCTCACGTTTAGAATGACAAAAGAGCTGATCGAAAAGGATCAAGAGAGAGACCAAAACATGGCCAAAATGATGACCCAACTTGATATCTTGGCTAAACATTTCATCGGTAGTGGTTCAAAGAGTGTTAATGTTGTGGGTGTTGGTGGAGTAAATCCCGATGAAGAACATTTTGAAGCGTTGTACAATGAAAAAGAAAACATCCTAGCAAACCAAGGAGGAGGATTTCATCAGAGCTACCCAAGTCCAGGTGGAAATCAAGGTTGGAACAAATATTAGGGATAGAGAGACCGTGGCAGATATTGGCATGATCGCAACACCACTTGGAAGGAGAGAGAGGTTGACAATGAAAGGTATGTCCCTCCCCATGGGCGCCAAAAGCCAAGGAATCAGAAGGTGGCCGTACATGAGATATTTTCTCACTCATTCTCAACAAAGTTGAAGGGTTAGAGAAGGTGTTGAAAGAGATAAAGGAGGGTGTCTCAACTCTCAATCATATGGTGACTTCTCACTTAGTCTGTATTAATGTAACACTCCAGAAATTAGTAGGCTAAATTAGAGCTTGATGTGAGGGTTAGAGTCTTGGATGTAACTTCCTGGACTTCAAATTAAATGGGTTCGTGTTAGAATGTCAAAGTGCGACCCCCAAGGACTAACCATAGGTCGTTGAGGAGTACCCTGGAAACTACTCAAAGCCAGTGTACCATGGCAAGACCTACGCCTAGTGGGTTAGTACAAAGTCGTGGGTTAGGGGTTGTAAGTCAAGGCCATGAAATCAGGATCTCTGAACCCAACCCATGCTTCACCAACATGGGCCGTGGGTCCAACCACGGTCCATTAGTGAGGGTCATGGATGGGGCCTAGGAGCTGGCTGTTGAGGGTTAAGTTAGGGGCATTTTGGGATTTTTTGGTTTTAATTAGCATTAAGTTGTGTTGTTTTAGACTAATTAAGACCACAAATATAAGTATTTTAGACCACTAAATTATGTCATTCACTCCATTATTTCTAAAAGCCAAAACTATTCTCAAAACTTCATCCTCTCCAAAAATTCTCTCTCTAGAACTTCAAGGAAAAAGAAGAAAGAAGTTCGAGATAGGGTTCAAGGAGAAAGGTTTCTATTCAAATTCGTTGGGTGTCATTACTAAGGTATTGTAGCTATTCATCCATGGATTCCCTTTTCAGATTAAAAATCCCCAAAAGTTAGGGTTTGATTCCAAACTCATGGATTCCTTTCAAAATCATTTATAATGATTGAATTATGTTATATTATGTATAAATTGATGATTTCCTATGGTTTTATGTTGAATTCTCCAAGAATCCATAAAATTCCCCTATTTCTTAGTTATGATCTTGAGATGTGGGTTTGTTGATGAAAGAAGAGTATTATGAGATTAAGCATGTAGTTAATTAATTACTTGAATTATGATTATATCCATGTATAATGTAGTAATTCCAGATGTGTTGATTGAATATGAACTTTGATCTTTGAAAGGGCAATATATGATATATTTGCAACTACAATAGATCAATTGAAACTCAACTATCAATTGAACCCATTTCACATCAACAATTAAATCAGTAAATACGAGCACTTACAGGCTAATTGAAACAATTAATCACATAATAACACCCTCAAGAAGTTTTTTTTAGCTAAACACTATAAAAAGCAAGAAAATGTTACCAACTATGTTCTTCATCAGTTTTGGTAACAAATTGCAGGTCTTCACAATGCTCTAAATTAGTTCAAAATCCAAACCCAACTATAATACTTAAAAACTCTAAGATGAAAGTGCTAGATCAAAAACCCAATGTAGGAAGTCTTAAAAACTCAGAAAATCCACTCAAAAGATTGCAACTCCTCGAAACTCTTTAAAAAATTACTTTTATACATTCCCAAATTTTTGGCTTTGGATCCATTCGATATAATTAGTCGAACATCGCCGACCAGGTCGGTGATGCGCAAAATGTCCCTTTCCATTGCCTTCTTGACTTGAATCTTCACCATTCCTCTTTGTAACTTTAGATGATCAGAATCTACATCGCCAATCCAATCGATGCTTTGTTGAAATGCCACTTACCGTTGGTGAGTTGACTTTTTCCCCGGGCTTGCATGCTGTAACTTTTGGTGAGATGAAGAGCCACTCGGCGACTCGTTGACTGATCTTGGCAATCATCAACCTCTCTTTTATTTAGCTAGTTTTGCTTTTCCTCTCCTTTTTTCTCGATAATGTGCTTTCTTTACTCTTTTGCCTTCATTGTTTAAAAAATTAACATTTAAGAATCAAATTAGAGCATAGAATATACATTGAGGACACTAAAACTCTAGTTATTAAGCCCTAAATGAGTCAAAATCTGTGACTCATCAACACCCTCAACATAAAATTTTGCTTGTCCTCTAGTAAAACACAAGATCAATCAGTTCAACAGAGATGTCTACAAATAGTGCTACTCAAGACTCAACATGAATGCACATGAGGTTCAATCTACCCATGCAATGATCAATTGTGCACTACAAGTTTAAGACTGTGACTAGCCTTCACCACATAGAACTCAAGCTCAACAAGATCATTCGAATGCCTTCACACCATGAATGATTCCATGCTCACACAAAGATCACAAAAATTTCAGAATTCAGGGATTAAAAACAACTGTCACACTCTCAAAGATAAACACAAGCATGACTCTACCCATATGCTTGCTAGTATTTTCCAATCAACATGACATTAAGCTCAATCAAGATCATAAAGGTCTTTCAAGGCTTGTAACGGGGCTGAGGGTTAAGGTATGATCATTTTGGCTTAGTGACTTCTACCTTCACGAAGCATGGACAACATTTCACTTTTTCTCCTTTTGTTTCACTCTTTTTTGATTTTTTTTACAATCCACCTATGTTCTTTTAAGCATGAATCATTAGATACCCATTTCTTTTCTCCACTATACCAACTTTATTTCAACAATTCTTTTTTGATCTTTTTCTTCTTTTGCTTTTCTTCTCTTTTTCATATGCAGGGTTCCATATATTTCAACATAATTCATCAAGGGCGAATTTCTCAAGCTTCTTGGCTTTCCTCCTTTTTTTTTTTACCACACCCCCAATTTTGGCTTTTGGCCTAAGTTGACTATTCAAAAGGACCGATGCTTCATGAAGTGTTTAGGTGGGAAGTGAAGAGGTCAAATGTGATAAAGTTTAATCCAATGAAAAGGATAGGCTGGCTCAAACGGGTCCAAGTAAGGTTCACACTCTCACAAGGTTGTCATAAAGAAGTATAATAACAATTTTAGTTTACTCTTCAAAAATTGTGCCTAAGATTATTTCTATCATTTGCCTACATTAGTCGATTGAAAGAATGGGGAAAGCTCTAGGTATAATAACTCACACATTTCAAGATAACCTCACAACACATGGTATTAAAAACAATCATCAAACAAGACTCTAAAATTTTAGCTAGCGTGCAACGATAATCTCAAGATTCATTTCAACAACCGACCAGTCACAGTGAGATGCTAAGAGTTCACATATGACTTATGCAATTCAAATATGTCTCATTGGAATCACACACACATATCGTTCAATCAAGAGCACTATTCAACTTATCAGTATTGATCGCAACCGACACTCAAATTTGCATTAGAACAACTACATTCACAAACATCAAGAGGTGGCAAATTTTTAATTCGAGTCAAAACCAAAATTAACATTAAAAACCAATGTATCAAAAACCACTAGTCACAAAAAAATCAAGCATTCACAACAAGAAAAATTATCCATAAAAAAACAATCAAAAGAGGTAGGTATGAATATACCTCACCCCGCCAAATAAAACAAGCAATTGCCCTCAAATTCAAAATAAATAAAAAGTCTAAAAAAAACCTTAAAAAGAGTCAAATCCTTTCGTAATTCTAAGACTGTGGTAAACTATGCATATTAGTGACTCCTTCAGTTTAGGCATCATTGCTCGGCTTCACTCAACCCTTTCTTCTATTAGAGACCATAATCAATGTATCCCTAAGAGATGCCTCTACAAGTTTCTGCACCATCGCACCCTCGAGTTCCTCAAGGTCATCATATACTACAACATCTCATGCACCAAGCTCCTCCTCATTAGTCTTGGAAGCATCCTCATCAGTGATAACAACATCTCCATCGTAGTGTGAATCTTAGAAATGGCTGGAAACTCTGTACTCGAGACCTCGAGAAGGTCCACTATGTCGATTAACATAGAAATATCCATGGATTTCAGTTCATCCATATTACGCCTCAACCCAAAAATATCGTCCTTTGAGGTCATCACATCCTTATACTAGATCCTACCTGCTCACATTCCTCTAATCCGACACTGAGGGTATCCAAAGCCAAGCCATATGTATCAATCAACTCTCGATTCTCTCTAAACCCAACCCAGATAGGAGCTAAGGGAGCAACAATGACTCCTCAATCATCGAAGGTATATCGGCCTCTACCCAGGAGGCACGTGATTGGGCCACGTGGCCTATCTTGAAGAGCATAGCCTAGATCAAACGAGGCATAGAAGCAACAATAATAGAACTTGGAGCAGCAGAAGGGGCAGTAGTAGAAGTAGAGGGTGCAGTAGTCAAAGTGCCATGGGTACCTGAATTCTTAGTGACCTGAGTAGAAGGGGTTGTGTCCATCTATAACATCTCCACATCAACCACCGGGGAATTTTCCACCGGGGAAGCTTTCCTCCTCTCGGTCTCATCCTTAGTGTACTCGGCCTCAATCCTCCAAATGTCAGTGGAGGAAGTGGGATTCATTTCAACATATGTATTCTCCACCAATGGAACTTAGACACACCGACACAACTCTGTAATAAACACCGAGAATGAGAGAGAAGTCTAATTCTGTGTGTCCCTCATGACCATCTCATGCTCGATAATCATAGCAAGATATAGTCTATCTCGTTCCATAATGTAACCTGATAGTATAGCCTTCAGACTCATTCTGTGATGGAATCAAAGTGCTGTTGATAAACCCAAACCAAAAATGAGCTGCCATGTTCAAAGCCTTCTTATATAGAGTAACTCCTTCCTTGATCCATGGTGGCGTGATGTCACAGAGGAGCCAACCAACCCATCAAGTCATCTAGGGACTTGTTCTGTATTTGATCCACTAAGACATGCATTACATTCACCATACACCCTATCACCTCATTGATGTCGGTGCTATTGTATTTAACTCTTCTACCCCACACCACTACATGGTCCATAGGTGTTAAAGAGCTAGCCTTTTTGTTTTCCTTCGGCACTAACATCCCATACTCGGCATAGAACTCACGAACCCATGAAGAAATGTAGGAGCCTCACCTTATGGTAAAAATCTCAAACATGTGGAACTTGATAGTGTTCCATACCTCCTGATATCTGTCTACTACTCCGTCTGTAGAAAATATCTTCTTCTTAAGAATGGTTCTAAACCCCACATCCTTCAGTCTGTTCAATGACCGAGGTGAAGGTGCCTGAACTAGTGGCGCTGTAGGTACTTGCTCTAGTGCCTGGGATGGAGGTGGATGAGGTGTAGGAGGCACCATGACCATGGCTGGGTCATGGAGTGCCTTAGAGCGCAGCTCCGCTCTCCTCCTCGATAAAGTATGGTCGTCTTGCGGCTTATACATAGAGACTAACAATCTATCCCCCAAGTTTCCCTCACTTTCCTACTCTAAAGTAGTGAAGTGGATGTCGTAGATTCCCATACTATCTTAGCGCTCTGCAGAGCTTGGATCGATAGGCCCTTTTCCTTTGCCCTTTCCCCTTTGTTGGAGGAAGTTTCTATGGTGCAACACCCTCATTGAATAGTATTCCTCATGCCATCTTGCGGGGTGGTTTATTCCTTCCCGGTACCTTAGTCTTGCCATACCTCAAAAAGAGCATCAATATATTAAAAAAAGTTTTAAAAAAATCATCAAAGTTTAAAAATGTGCAGGAAAACTGGCCGAGTAGCTTGGCGACTCACCAAACCCATTCGTCGAGCCTAGGCTAGCTCACCGAATGTTGCAGAATCAAATTGCTCAGAATTCAGCATAAGTCGGTGATTCGTCGACACCATTCGGTGAACTAAAACTAGTTTGCTAAAAGTTACAAAACATTTTCTAAAATATGGGGCTTAGAAAGGAGCGATCCAATAGTTAGTGGGCGACTGCCGACCAATTTGGCAAACTCGACTAAGCTCGCTGAAAAGTCCTTCATGCCAGGTTTTGATCCCGACCTTCTATTTCTAACCCACTGCCAAGGAGAATCAAATTAAACACCTATTCTACGCAATTAAGGTCATTCCAATACCACTAATAATCTCGGGGGTACTTAGAGTTCCCCTGGTTTGTCAAAAATTACCAATCGATGTTTTTTGCCCTTAAGAATGACATCACCCGCTCTATCATTGGAAAAAATGGGTCGATCGGTGCAATTGGGGTTACTCATGCTCACTTCATCTGACCCATCATATATTTAACACACACCTGCAATTTCAATCAGTTAACACAGAAGATTTAACAATTACACATTAAAACATGTATACAAAAGTATGACAAGGGCATACATTAACACAATTCATTCAAACAGTCAAGATTTCACAGATATTTCAACAAGGATACGAGCATGCATTTGGAAAATACAAAAATTTAAAAGCGGGGTTCGAATCACCAACCTCGAAATCAGAAAAATAAGTGTTGGCAAGCAAATACAAAGTAGAACTCAAAGATTCCCCCGAGTAACCGATCCCCACACGAACTTAACAAGAAAAAATATCTAAAAATGGGTTTTGAAAGTGCAATGCTTGGAAATTATGAAATTAAAGAAGATTTTAAATTCAAAATGGTTAAGGTTCCTTTTTGAACCTTCAGTTCGCGCGCCAGTTATCGACACCAACTTATGTTGCTAACAATTTGGGGATATGCCAACTGGAACTTTTTTCCTCCTAATGTTACAGAATCCCATCCAACATGTTGGTAAAAATGGTTATCCAGATCGGGTTTGCCGACCTGTTCGGTGATTCGTCGACTAGTACTTAGTCTCACCTAATTGCTCATTTTCCACAATTTTCAAATATTCAACCTTCACATCGAACACTTGTTAGTCAAACAACATAACAAAAAATTAAAAACTTGGGTTGCCTCCCTAGAAGCGCCTTATTTAAAGTTGTGGCATGACAAAGACACTCTTTCACGCTTCATTCTTTGGGTTGACCATGGTATCACTTGGTAGTACTCATTTTGGCCTGGGTTCAAATGAGTCGAGATTTGACACATTTGTGATTCCAGATGCTTAATCAATTTCGAATGTGAAGTAACTATTTTGTTTAAAGATGAGACGTCATCTTTTATTTCCTTTAGCACTATGTCCAGTCCTTCCACTTTGTTGAGAATGTGTGCAAGCATATCTTCAATGTGAAAATTTTGAGGATCAACTCTTTTCTCATTGGCTTTTGACGTTCATTGGGAGGTACATATCTCTCTTTGTCACTGTCCCTCTCTCTCCAATTTGTATCACGATCATGTCATTCCCTATCTCGGTCTCTCCAACCATCATCACACTCTCTATTCCAGACTTTGTTCACACCCGACTTTGGATAATTATGGCGTAAACCACCTCTTTTATTTGCTAGGAAGTGTACCTTCTCATTGTGCTTAGCTTCAAATTCCACTTCACCGGGATTAACTCAAGTAACTTCAACTACATTCACAACCTTAGAACTACTACCCATGACATGTTTTGACAATAGATCCATTTGGGTCATCATTTTAGCCATACTTTCATCCTGCTGTTGGTCCTTTTCTATTTGTTTGTTTGTCATCCTGTAGGTCAAAGGAGACATTTGATCTTCCATGGTATTCCAAGCACGATAAATCTTAGTCATCCCATAAAGAAGAGTAGATGCTATTTTCAAACGGTGTTGCATAACTCCTCCTTGGACAAGCTGGTCAGCCACACCTTTGTTGATTGAATCTAGACTCGGGTAGAAATGTTGTAACAACACGTCGTTCAAGAGTCCGTGAAATTGATATTGGAGTAGCAACTTGTGAAATCTCAACTATGTCTCATGAATTGGTTAAACATATAATCATTTGAATCCATTTATATTATCTCTCAATAACATCATCTTCGAGGGAGGGAAAACCTTACATAGAATGCATCAGTGAGATCTTCCCAAGAAGATTGAGTCCCTTGGTAAATCAGCTAACCACTTTGTCGCTTCCCCCATTAGAGAAAAAGGGAACAAACAAAGTCGGACCGACTCCTGAGAGATGTTCTTGAATGAAAATGTCCCACACGGTCTACAAAGTTTCACATGTTTTCATGGGGATCCTCGTGATCCAACCTTGAAAATAAACCCTTCATTTGCAGTAGAACCAACATAGTGCTAGTCACATGAAACACTATGTTGCCCACAACCGGAGGTAATCTAATAGCACCCACAGTTCCAAATGATCTACATTGACATTGTCCAAGTTACCGATATCATCATTGTCTCCAAGTTTGTTGGCACTGCTCCCGTTAGCACTCATTTCGTCACATGTTCAAGAGTAGCCAACAAAAAACAAAAGTTAATTGATTCAACTACAACACAATCACTTCACAAGTGAACTTCACCAAAAGAATTCTAAACGTTACTCCCCGGCAGTGGAGACATTGTTGATAATGCTCAACTATACTTCATCAATTCTATGTGTAGGCAGTCACAATCAAGTATCAATCAACCGAATAGTTCGAGTCAATACCACATGGAGTGATATGGTAGAGAATTCAATTACGAAGTTAAAAGAGTTTTCTAGACGATTATAATGTCACGGCCCAGGGGTGAACCCAAGATGTACCTGGCGTACTTGACCCCGAAGGGGTCTCATACAAGTCACTTAGAATATAATAACATAAGATAATAGAAAAGATATAGAAATTTTAAAAGCTTTTCCATACAATAGAAGTCATTATAAAAGCAAGTGGAAGTCTATAACACTTTGTCTCAAACCATCTAAAACAACTTTGGATAAATCTGTGGGACACAACCTATATGAAAGTCTAAAACATAAAAGAAAGACATAAGGAAAATGATGGCTTTATTTTAGATCGTATGAGGACTCACCAATCTTCTACTCCTTGCTACTACTAAGAGCCTAGCCTCAAAGATGGAACTCAAGATCACCGGACCCTACATTTGATAAGAATGTAAGAAAAAGTATGCGTTACAAAATGTACTATAAGTATGTTAGCTAGCATAACATCATAAGAGCATAACATAATGGTTACCAAACATAAGCCGCAAGCATAAGAGGCAATAACATAATCATAAGCATAATCTTGAACATAGAAATAATATGAGCATAAGACAACATAAGGCATAATCCAATAGCATAGGAGATACCACATATTCAGAAACATAGGCCATACTAAAATACTCATAACATAAGAAAAACTTCATAAGTAACCTTCAAGTCATACTAGTGCAATGAATAGATGAGACACCATAATACCACCTATGCTAAGTACAACTTTTAGGCCATCATACCTCTCTATCATATATGGCCACTCATCCTTAACATACTTCTCATATACAAGAGAATCTCACACCTTTAGTCAAACATATCATGGAAAGGCAACTATAAAAACAATCCATTAAAACATATTTCATATAAGAGAAACGTTTCTTAGATAAACTAAAGTCATACTTGTGCAACACATAGATGAGACCCCATAATCCCATCCATACTAAGTATTCCTTTAGGTCATCATACTCATACTTCTTAGTTGGAGACTAGCCCCTCTTTTTAAACCTTTGAACACTATGAGACACTTCATTAAGTATATATGTGTTCCTCATTAAGTTTAACTCTATGAGATACTTCCTTATGCATAAATTAAGTTCGTTATTATCTTGAACCATATGAGATAGTTCTTTAAGCATGTCTAAGTTCATTATTGCTTTTGAAAACTTGGAGATACATTTTGTCACATCCCAAAACAATCTCCTAGAAGATAGGGTACAATCTTGGATTATAACCGGCGTCGTTGAACTCTCGGAGTTCTAAGACAAGCCTCTTTCACATCATTCATTGCATATACATAGTGAAAAGTAGTGCGGAATTAAAACTTTTCACAAAATATAACATAGTCTTTAAAATCTCTTTCATCTAAAAGTAATAGAAAATACTAAGTCTCAATCTCATCATCTTAAGACACAAAAATACTTGGGACACGGCCCATACTTCAATACGAAAATAGAAAGACATAGTCTATTAAAATACTTCAAAGAAAACAATAAAAGAAATATGCCCTCGAGTCAATTGAGGACATACTTCAACTTCTTCTTGGACGATCCTTCTATATCCAAGTATTCACTTCACAAGCCCTTCACCTACCAAGAACTAAAAATAGATAAAAGCATGGAATTAGTACAACCACATGTACTAAGTATGGCATTATGCATAAAAATCATGAAAATGGACTTTATTGGAAATATGCATCTTTTCATTTTACAAATCATATTTTTAATCATAATAACATGATTAATCCATTTAGAAACACATAAGAAAGCAATTAATCAAGAATACCAAATTTAGGCATCACTTTACAGTAAGTTCAATTCACTTTACTGTGAATTGACTTCATTGTTTCAGTGACTTACTAACTCCTTTAATAACCAACTCCTAGTATGTAATTCCCTCACTTAAAGTCATCCTAAGATTCACTTAAGTCACACAAAGAGAGACCGCCCATACACCCTCTCTAGATGTACCTAAACGACCCTTAAGATTACCTACAATGAGTTACATACATACCTACAAAGCAATCATAAACATCATTGTGAGATTTCTCTACCAATCATGAATCCTAAGTCTCCCATAAGTAGAATGTGAAGGAACCGCCCATACGATCCCTTACACACACACTCAAGTGATGGACTCCTTATAGTAGAATCATTCTCACTAAATCACCAACCATAGGTGATATGACATTCTCTACCCAAAGGCTATCAAAAGACCTACTTAAGTAAATCAAGAAGATAACGTCCATAGTGACCTCTTCAAGATTACCTAAATAGTCCTTAAGACTACCTAAGGCTTAGATCATGTCAACAAGATTAACCAACTTTCCTAACTAGAGTCATCCTCAAGACTTCCAAAGATAAGACATGAAGAGATCATCCTTCCATGCCCTCCTCACACTTTAGCTAAGGAATGCTTAAGCCACTTTACATTAGGTAATCATTCATTTACATAGTTATTAACATAGGTCATTAGTTCATTGAGACTCATTCATCACATAAGACACTCACATAATGCATCACATAAGACACTCACATAATGGTCTAGGACAAGACCTAGGAAATTCCACAAAACACCTTCAAAGCCTATTGTGCAATGTCTAGATAGCGTCCCATACCACAACCTAAACCTCATAAACTTATCTAATGTTAAAAGGTATTCGACATGATGAGAATAGGGAATAACCGACATAGACCATGGTAGCAAGACATGGAATCCGGAGTTCTATCCTACTCCGATGAGGTTGTTCTACTTGCCAATGGTAGAACTTGGACACATCCCATGTAGGTACATGGTTAAGGAACATGAAGGGTTATTTGTATTCTAGTCTCATACTTAACTAGAACTACTTCCCTTGCCATACTCACTCGGTGCTAGCCTTCTTTCTCATAGAGTATTTCATACATTAGGTTTAAATAAAAGGGTTCCATATCTAGTTCATAACCCAATTACATTTACCCTACCAAGGAAGGTCCACCAGGGATACCTCACAATGGCTATAAGAAGCTCATGATGACTTTCCTAAGTGTTAATATGATGCCGTTCCAGCCAACTAACCTTAAGTCCATCATTCCTTTACTTTGAAGGATACCATTACGGCTTACACTTCAATCAATCTTAACCTTCCCCTTAAGTCAAGGTTTGCACATAAGAGATTCTCATAACATCATTTAAAGTCACATGTCATTCATACATTCAATACTAAGAGTTATAACATCCTAAATCAAGACATCACATATCCATAATCCTATATACATCAAGCAAGAGATACAAGTCAACCAAGACAAGACATCACATACTTCACTTTTAACACATAATACAAGTCATTCTAGAAACACCTCTAAAACAACCTAACATATTCAAGTCACCCTATATATCATCATAACATCATTAATATACTCCACATAGACTCATAAAGTCAAGTAGGAATAACCAAGACTTAACCTAACACTACTCTCATAATGTCAAGTCAAAGTCTAACATGATCACTTAAGGCAACATAACTAGAAGAATACATACATGACTATATAACTTCACATGTGGATAGGTAATGTCATGCTTCACATAATCAAACTACACAAATAGCCACATAACTTCAAGTAGTTTCCAATAAGGCCATGCTCATAATATTGCGTAAAGTAACGCCGACAAGGCCACGTCAATTGCAAATAAAACACATAACACCGCCACCATAAGTGGACCATACCAATAACAATTGAATCGAAGTATAATTAATATCAAATTAAAGAAAATGGGGCAGCATACCTTCATCCCCTCATCCACACTTCAATTCAATGCCAAATCAACCAATTCAACATCACAAGGCCCTTACCCATGACCATGAACAATAATTCAAAGCAATAACCATAAAACTCAATGAATGTATATCAATTCATTCTAGTTTTAAAAATCTAAGATCAATTAGATATCAATTGAATACAATTCTTATATCATTATAAAGCCCATAAGAAACTACACAACAATTCATCAATATTAGCTTAATATCAAGTAACCCAATAAGTAGTCAAAACTAGGGTTCATCAATTTACATGGGTTCATAGGTAATTTATGTTAAAATAATCAATACAATATCAATTAGATCATAATTCAATGTTTAGAAATCATTTATGCAAGAACCCATGGTAGAATCCCGAAATTGGACAATTCACTTTAGAAAACTTTGAAAAACATCTTGAGAGTTGGGCTCCTTGATGAAATAAGTTTCAAGGATCAAAAGCCATACCTCAAGGATGATAATTCTTCACTTTGATGAAGAATTTTCACTCAAAACGCCACACCAAGCTGCTTCTTCAATTTGGACTTCAATGAAGTCTTTGGGATTTCTAAGGGACTTTGGAGTTTTGTTTTTGGAAGAATGAAGTCTTTAGGGTGTTAACTACTTATATAGTTAATTAAAATACCCATAAGACCATCAAATAACCGTTCATCATTTAATTTAGAAGTGGGGTGAATTTACCAATTCACCCCTTAATTGGCAGCAGCACCTGCGCCGAACTCAGCTCGCGCAACGCCAGGCCCTTGATGGAGCGTCACAGGCACAACGGGGCGTCACAGCCCGCCGTTGGTGGCTACAGTGGCTGGCCAAAGTTCCATCCTTAACCCAAGGCTAAGTCCCCCACGACGGGACCCTGTGACGGGGCATCACAGCCACGACTGGCCGTTGACTGCTCCGTCGCCAAGGTCTGCCTGGGACAGCCTGCACACTGATTTTTGAGTCCTTCTTCAAGGACCCTTTGATGGTCCTTGGGGATAATTTTGCGGACGTTTCTAAGCCAAATACAATTGTCTATAAGTTTAACACTTCTCACATGAAATTCATCCAAAACGAACACGTAAAACTCAACGAAACTCGCCTAGACGTACAAGGTCGATTCAAGACATATTTTTCGAACGCCTTGGACGTTCTTGGTCGTTTGACCTCCAAACTTCACAAAACTTTAACAGCTGCCTATACATGCTATATTAACTGTATTAAGAACCTTAAAACACCATGAAACACACATAAACACATATAATCACATTTTAGACATTTTGGTGACTTAGTTGTCAAACGTCTTAGTCGCCTCTTGACGTTTGACTTCCAACACCTCTAATATTTTAGCTACTGCCTATATACTATATTTTAGGCATATTTAGGACATTAGAACACCAAGACCAACATATTAGGCTCTAGATCACCTAAGCTATTTTCGCGGTATTACAATCTCCCCCACTTGGACAACATTCGTCCTCGAATGACACTTGCCACTCTCCGAACACTTCCAAGATAAGAGACTCAACTAGCAGCACATAACCAAACCATACAACACATATACAAGAGGAAAACATCAACTTTACATAGTCAAGATATTCGCAACACAACAAGAAACTAGAAGATAATTCTGTAACTCGTTAAGGTACAAAACTCACATGCTTTATTTCAAATTGTAAAAACTCGTTTTATACTCAATACCCTACTCATATACATCAGTTTTAACCACATTACAATATTTTTAGGCAAAAGAATCAATTAGTCATTTTCTCAAAAATATGGCAGCATGCAGTTTATAGAGCAACAGTAATTTTTAAGCCATTTTTTTAAAGCAATTTTTTCGAAAGTTCTAATTTTAGACAATGCATGATATAAACATGCTAATATGCAAAGTAACATCATATAAACACCTCTTACAATTAAATCAATGCTTCGTAAAACACACAATGCAAGAAGTAAATGAAATTCAATTTCAACCAAACTCCTATACATCATGCACAAGCAACAAATTCAAGAACTTCTATCCCATCTACAAACCATACTCCCCCACTTAGAAGGAACTCAAATCTCAACAAAAGAAAGAGAACTTACCAACAACATCATCACCCTCATTCTCATCCGGCTTCTCAACTCTAGTGCGGAGTGCATAGAAATGCCTCTTAGTTGGAGCATCTTCCTTTGGAACACTAGGAGCAACTTGCTTACCTTCTCTACCTCTAGAAGCAATCGTAGGACGATCCCTAGCCTTATGTCCTTCGTTACCACAACCAAAGCAATTCCCGGTACCCAATAGACACTCACCATAGTGTTTCTTGCCACAATTGGCACAAGCAGGTTTGCCATCCTTGGAACTACCTCCTTTCTCAAACCTCATCTTATCCCTCCTAGGCTCTTCTTGAGATTGAACTCTTTTCTTAAACCTAGGTTGCTCTTGATCACTAGCAACACTCCTTTTCAAACTTCTAGCCATCCTCCTAAGTTTAGACTCCTCAATAGATTGTGCATACACCATGAGTCTAGATAGGGTCATACCATCATGAAGCATAGCGGTACGACATTCTTCATTCACCAAGTCGGCTACTCTGGTACAAAAGCGACTCATTTCATCTCTTGGATTGGACACAAGAGAAGCAGCATACCTAGACAATGTTGAGAATTTCAAAGAGTACTCCTCAACACTCATATTACCTTGCTTGAGATTAATAAACTCCTCCACCTTGACTTCTCTCCTCTCTCGGGGAAAGTACTTGCCAAGAAAAGCTCCCTTAAACTCTTCCCACTCAATAGGACCCGAATCCTCCGGCCTATTGTCCTTCCATTGAGTATACCAAATTTGAGAAACATCCCTCAATTGGTATGGAGCTAACTCCGCCTTCTCCATAGATGTAACCCCCATAGCACTCAACACCTTGTCACACCATCAAGGAACTCTTGGGGATCCTCATCTACTTTGGAGACAAGAAAGATAGGAGGATTCATCCTCACAAAGTCTCTCAACCTAGAAGTCATATGCTCTCCACAACCCTAGGCATCATACTCAAATTGATTTGAGTAGTTATGGCTTGAGCTAAAGCCATCAAAGCCTCTCTAATCTCTTGAGTACTCAACTCCGGATGAACCACCGGAACCTCATTACCTCCACCCACATTAGGAACATGATCACCTTGGGGAGGCACTTGAGCACCTTGAGCACCTTGAGCACCTTGAGGAACTTGCTCAACTTGCTCAACTTGAGAAGGAATCTCCTCATTCACCCTCTCCTCTTCCAACCTTCTAGCGGCCATCCTTCTATTATTCATCTCCTAGAAATACAAGGAAATACATAAGAAGGATAATCATAACATTTACTCTACCGCACGACATAGGAGTAGAAAAAAAGGGAAAATCTATCGTCCTATAGCCTCTCGCCCATAGATGTGTCGCGACTCACACCGATGGTCAAGACTCTACTAGACGTGACTTGATGAGACTTTTTGATTCCTAAGACCCCTTTAACCAACCTATGCTCTAATACCAAGCTTGTCACATCCCAAAATCATACCCTAGAAGATAGGGTACAATCTTGGATTGTAACCGGCGTCGTCGAACTCTCGGAGTTCTAAGACAAGCCTCTTTCATATCATTCATTGCATATACATAGTGAAAAGTAGTGCGGAATTAAAACTTTTCACAAAAAATAACATAGTCTTTAAAATCTCTTTCATATAAAAGTAATAGAAAATACTAAGTCTCAATCTCATCATGTGAAGACACAAGAATACTTGGGACACGGCCCATACTTCAATACAAAAATAGAAAGACATAGTCTATTACAATACTTCAAAGAAAACAATAAAAGACATATGCCCTCGAGTCAATTAAGGACATACTTCAACTTCTTCTTGGACGATCCTTCTATATCCAAGTCTTCACTTCACAAGCCCTTCACCTACCAAGAACTAAAAATAGATAAAAGCATGGAATTAGTACAACCATATGAACTAAGTATGGCATTATGCATAAAAATCATGAAAATGGACTTTATTGGAAATATGCATCTTTACATTTTAGAAATCATATTTTTAATCATAATAACACGATTAATCCATTTAGCACCACATAAGAAAGCAATTAATCAAGAATACCAAATTTAGGCATCACTTTACAATAAGTTCAATTCACTTTACAGTGAATTGACTTCACTATTTCAGTGACTTACTAACTCCTTTAATAACCAACTCCAAGCATGTAATTCCCTCACTTAAAGGCATCCTAAGATTCACTTAAGTCACACAAAGAGAGACCGCCCATACACCCTCTCTAGATGTGCCTAAATGACCCTTAAGATTACTGTCACGACTGGAATCTAGACCCCAGACGAGACCGGCATCGTTGACCTCTCAGAGGTCGCAGACAAGCCTACTTATGTCATCCTTACTTTACATAGGTTAATTTTAGCGAAAAATTAAAAACTTTTTGTTTCTAAACATTACTTACTAAACATTTCTAATACATTCGTAATTTGTTCAACATCAACCATCTAAAAATTAAGAGATAATCAAATGAAAGAAATAGTTCAATAACATAATCGTATAATTGCCAAAATGGCACCCATACATAGTCTGAATAAAATAAGAAAGAAACGCTAGTGGAACATGCTCCACTAGCTCCACTCCTAAACTAAGCTAGAACATAAACAGTAGCATCCTCGAAAGCATGAGGACCTACCAAAAACCGGATGAATGCTGGACGTCCGGATAACTGCAGCGATGATCCTGTAGCTCTACCGTCCACCTGCACCTGCACCTCAAATAGTAGAGTTTGTATAGGGTTAGTACACACTTGTACTAAGTATGAGTATCTGCAAGCACACACCAAGGACATGCATGAGAAAGAATAGCTCTTTCCTAACAACATGATTTTTGGAAGTCAAGTCAGTGGACTTGCCAAATTGAGATTAGGAAAGTTAGTGAACTTTCCAAATTTGGATTAGGAAAGTTAGTGAGCTTTCCAAATACGGATTAGGAAAGTCATGCCATGAGAGTAACATGCATCATCATACTTATCATATTGCACACATCACATAGCATATTACACATATCATATATCATATTGCATATAGCACATAACATATTTCATATCATTCATTCATATGCCATGAGACCTTGGAATCATGTACTTAACATTAAGACTTTCCAAAATGAGGGCTCAACATATGGGACCTCAACTAGGGAGTCTTCATTAGCAAACACAGAGTCTGCTTTGTTCATTCATACGTACTTTACTTCATTTCATTCATAGTCCAGTGTAACCACCAGTTATACCTAGGATGTAATTTATGATTTTCATTAGGTTCGTTGTGCAATGACCAAGAATAACCTAATGTCATTACTTGAATCTAACTCACCTTTTGATTATCCTATCCTAACACCTTTGGTATTCATTCATTTCATTATGTGCATCATTTGAGGCTGGCCTCATTCATTTCATTATGTGCATCATTTGAGGCTGGCCTCATTCATTTATTGGGAACTTTAACTTTAACCGACATAGATCATGTGAGCATCATGAAATCCAGTGTCTCCCCCACACCGAAAAGAGGTGGAATCACCGGCCAAAGTGATCCAATAACATGCTAGCGTACATGGGAATTTAACCCCGCCAGATCCCTATATTAGCAGTATAGGTTCGAAGACTAGGATATATAAGGAGACCCATACCCGGCAAGCCGGACAGTCTCATCTAATGAGAGTTACGTAAACCTCCGCCCTTCCCGAAAGAAGGCATCACCGCTCATAGCTAGTCTATCGGTGCTCAGTGTAAAGTTCCATTTCATTCATCTCATACGTCATGGAAGCTGACTTCTAGTATGAGGACATCATAGCTCATTAGATGATTTCTCATCTCATCATTCGTATTAAGTGTGTTAAGCTCAATACTCTCATTAGAGTGTTCATAGAGACTTGTCTCTTTATTATCTTACACCCTCATAGGTGAGTACGTGTTGGTAACATTTACTTAGGCTCATTTGGGATTACTCTCATCATTTACATTAGCCTCATATCATGTTGTCACCACATTCATTATCATTAGCACCTTTGCTTTTCATAGTTACTCACCTCTTATTATGTGAATGTTCATTTCATCATTTCATTGTTCATCTCATCATATGCCAATGCACTTGGCCATTTAGTGTATTTACACTTATACTTAACCCTTCTAGGATTCATCATTTCATTTCATACGTCTTAGGTTCACTTACTTTTGAACGTATGTTAGACTTATGAGTCTATACACACAAGCCATGAGGCTTCATTCGTAGTTCGTTAAGTAATTCTTACATTCCTAAGATTATGTAGTACAAGACTTATGTATCTTGTATTTATGCCAAGATCTTGAATTAGATCTAAGTAGGTGGCATTTATTCTTGTACGTTTTGTTCACGTATGATTTATGTATCAATACGGAAATTTGGGCAAGGAATCCCAAGTCTTGAATCAATCGGATATATTTACATTTTCAATTGATTTTATTCTAATATTCATAAAATTTTAAATTCTAAGTCAAATCACAATATTTAATTTGAAGGCTTACTTTTCTATTTTAAATCTCTCTTGCATGGGCCGATGGGTTGTGGTTCGAGTCCCCACAACCCCACCTTTTTATTTTTCATTAACATAATATTCTCCTATTCTTTCTTAAACCAAGAGGTTGTGGGATCAAACCCCCACAGCCTCTTTTATTTTTCTCTTAATTTCGCCCAAGTAAGGAGGTTGTGGGTTCGAACCCCCACAGCCTCCTTTCTTTTAATAAATTTTCGCTAAGGGCTGTGAGGTGGTGGGTTCGAACCCCCACAGCCCCATAATTATATTTTTAATATTACCTCTAAGTTAGGAGCATGTACAGTGTGGTCATGGGATCGAACCCCCGTGGCCTCACTTGTTTTATCATTTAATTTCGCGGGCAATAGCTAAGGGGTTCGATTCCCCTTAGCCCCAACACCTTTTTCTTTTTAGTTTCCATTTTACTCTTCATGAATTCTGATCGAGGGGTGGTGAGTTCGAATCCCACTCCCCTCATTAATTTTTCTCTTATTCATACCCTTGCTCAGACCCAGGATCGAACCCCCCAGCCCTCACCCTTTTCCGTGTCTATTTCGCCAAGGATGAGGTCACGGGTTCAATTCCTAGTGGCCTCATTCTTTTAGTTTTTTATAAAATTTCCAGATTCATATGCATTTTTATTTAGTCTTAATTAACTTGTACAATGCTGGGATTTTCGGTCACTTTCTAACTCATAACATTAAGGCACTTCTTAGCACAAAGTTACATTCATGAATTCCGTTTTGACGTAATTTCAAGTGCATCATTCATAGAATCAATTGACTATGAGATTCTCATTCAAATCAGCCTCTTTTCCTTTTTATGAACATCACGATCTTCATGACTTTATGTACGTAAAATTAACAACCACAATATTCACAACTAAGGCAACAAGGCCGAAACAATGGTCATATTCTCACACACTATTACAAAATTCCGAAACACATACATGGATTGTCATTTTTCATAAATTAACTTACATACAACACATTCATATCCAGCACAACATCACATAATCCTAAGTCTACCAGCATCCATACCAACCTACGAATTCGTTGGGAGCTAATGACAGGGACATGCAACGGGGAAAGCAACCTTAGTTTTTGAGCCGAATATACTGAGTCCTAGGGGTCTCTTGGGAAAGGGACCAAGAGTAAGAAGACCCATACATTTGTTTTCTTGTTAAATCTCCAGAATGCTGCCCAAGAACCTCTCCAAAAATCAGTCCAAACACCCACACTCACACCTCACCCGACTAGCGTAGTATGCTTTGCTTAACGTTACCGAATTACTTTCTCTTTTGTGTTTTGCTTGTGAATTCTTCAAGCATGAAGAATTTTTGTTTTCTTTCTGACTTTTGTTCACGTTTGCTGCCAGAGAGAGTGTGAGAAAGAGAGAGATTAGTCGTGAAAGAGAGAGTGAAATCGTGCAAGAGAGAGTGGGGGAAATGGGAGATAGAAGTCTAGTAGAAGTAGGACTTTGTGGGTATGAATTAGTCAACTTAATAATTAATCAAAATTAATAAAAAATCTATTTCTTTTTCCTAAATCAGCTAATATTAATTATTTATTAAAAACTAAGTTAACACATTAAAATAAAAGCAAGTTAAATCTTGCTTCTAGTGGGGCTCGAACCCGAGTGACCCCCCATTTGCAAAAATGGGTCACTTCGGGTTGCCCTACCCGAAATCCCTTACTTATTGAACTTAATTAATTAAATAATTAATTTATCAGGGTAATTACAATATTACCCTTGGCCTGTAAATGACCATTTTACCCTTGGACCCTCAAAACTTAAAATTTCTTCTTTTGAGTCCGGTAAAAACTCTTTCGATTAAATCTTCGTTTTCGCGAGCCTCACATGTTTGGTTCCATACTTTCCAAGCTCAATTAACTCCCCAAGTTAGTTGGCTTGGTCGTAGTAAGGGTTCTGAGGTCTGGTTCTCCGCGTATCAATACGTGTGGACCTTGGTCTAATCGCATGCATTCTTTAAAAACCTAAGTCTTGATCCTATTCATTTTTAGGGTTGTTACATTATCCCCCCTTAGGAACATTCGTCCCCGAATGACACTACTACTTCATGTTGTAATGCCAGTCAGGTCATAATAAAAGGACAATACACAGTCAATCAATAGCAACAAAGTACGGGGAGGTAAGGAAGCATAGGTTTAAAAGTATAAAGTCTAACCTCAAGAGCTGAACAGGTGAGGGTAGCGGGCCCTCATGTCGGCCTCAGTTTCCCACGTAGCACCCTGAACAAGATGATTTCTCCACAATTCTTTCACTGTGGCAATCTCCTTGTTCCTCAGCCGCTTGACATGTCTGTCTAAGATCTCAACCGGTACCTCCTCATAAGACAAGTCTTCATCAACCCCCAAACCTTCAACAGGTAAGATTGATGCTGGATCACCTAGGCACTTCTTCAACATAGATACATGAAAAACTGGATGGACAGAAGTTAACTCTACGGGCAATACCAACTCATAGGCCACCTCACCCACACGCTGTAGGATCTCATATGGCCCAACATATCTCGAACTCAGCTTCCATTTCCTACCAAATCTCATCACCCCTTTCATAGGTGATATTTTTAAGTAAACCTGGTCACCAACATCAAACTCTAAGGGTCGCTTTCTGTTATCAGCATATGACTTCTGCCGACTGTACGCAGTGGTCAACCTGTCCCTAATCATTCTGACCTTCTCTAAGGCCTCATGAATGATCTCCGGCCCCAAAATGGATGACTCTCCAACCTCGAACCACCCAACTGGAGATCTACACCTCCTACCATACAATGCCTCAAACGGTGCCATCCCAATGCTGGAGTGATAGCTATTATTATATGAGAACTCTATCAAAGGCAGATGGTCATCCCAGTTACCTCTGAAGTCAATCACACACGCCCTCAACATATCCTCCAATGTCTGAATGGTGCGCTCTGCCTGCCCATCTGTTTGAGGGTGAAAGGCAGTGCTAAGCTTCCCCTGCGTGCCCAAGCTCTTCTGGAAAGATCTCCAGAAATGAGAAGTAAACTGAGCTCCTCTGTCTGAAATAATACACAAGGGAATCCCATGCCATCTCACAATCTCATCAATATAGAGTCTCGCATAATCCTCGGCTCTGGAAGTAGACTTCACAGGGATAAAGTGGGTAGACTTAGTCAATCTGTCCACAATAACCCATATAGAGTCATGCTGCCTCCTAGTCCTCGGAAGTCCAACCACGAAGTCCATATTAATGGCCTCCCATTTCCATGTCGGAACCTCAATAATCTGAGTCAGACCACCAGGCTTAAGATGCTCTGCCTTAACCTGCTGACAATTAGGACACTTGGCCACATATTCTGCAATGTCCTTCTTCATGCCATCCCACCAATAAATCTGCTTGAGATCATGATACATCTTGGTGGAACCTGGATGTATAGAATATCTGGAACCATGGGCCTCTGCAATAATCCTGTTCCGCAAATCATCCACATCTGGCACACACAGCCTGTCCTGATACCTAAGTATGCCATCATCTCCCAAAGCGAAAGACTCATTCATCTTCATTAACACTGAGTCCTTCAGCTCCATCAACACGGATCTAGATGTTGACCCTGCTTGACTTCAACTACCAAGGATGATTCAGAACTAGGATGAACTGAAACATCCCCACTAGTGGAGTCAACCAAACGCATACCCAGTCTGGCCAGTCTGTGTACATCTTTTACCAGCTCCCTTTTCTCATCCTCAACGTGAGCTGTACTTCCCATGCTCATCTTTCTCAAAGCATCAGCTACAACATTAGCCTTACCTGGATGATAGTGCACATTCATGTCATAATCCTTCAACAGCTCCAACCATCTCCGCTGACGTAAATTCAACTCTCTCTGTGTGAACACGTACTGGAGACTTTAATGGTCTGTGAACACATCTACATGCACTCCATACAGATAATGCCTCCACATCTTCAGTGAATACCACAGCTACCAACTCCAGGTCATGAGTGGGATATTTCTTCTCATGAACCTTGAGCTGTCTAGATGCATAGGCTATCACCTTGCCAACCTGCATAAGAACACAACCCAAACCAACCCTAGATGCATCACAATAAACTGTGTAGTTCTCACCATATTTAGGCAAGGTAAGCACCGGGGCTGAAGTGAGTCTGTCCTTGAGCTCCTGGAAACCCTTCTCACAAGTCTCCATCCATTCGAACTTGGCTTTCTTCTTAGTCAAAGCTGTCAATGGGGCAGCAATGGAAGAAAAGTCCTCCACAAACCTGCGATAGTAACCAGCCAATCCCAAAAAGCTACGGATATCAGTAGGAGTGAGAGGTTTTGGCCAGTTCTTCACAGCCTCAGTCTTCTTGGGATCCACCTCCATGCCCTGATCGGACACAACATGACCCAGGAAGGTCACTGATCTCAGCCAGAATTCACATTTGCTGAATTTGGCATACAACTGATGCTGTCTAAGTACCTGCAAGGTTAGTCTCAAATGCTGTTCATGCTCTTCCTTGGTCTTAGAGTAGATGAGAATGTCATCAATAATACTATGACGAAAGAGTCAAGGTATTCACGGAAGACCCTGTTCATGAGGTCCATAAATGCAGCAGGTGCATTCGTGAGACCAAATGACATGACTAAAAACTCATAGTGACCATAGCGGGTACGAAAGGCTGTCTTTGGGATATCTCCATCCCTAACCCTAAGCTGATGATACCCTGAACGAAGATCAATCTTAGAGAAGAAACTAGACCCTTGGAGTTGATCAAACAGATCATCTATTCTGGGGAGTGGATACTTATTCTTTATAGTGACTTTGTTGAGCTGCCGATAATCGATACACATTCTAAGGGTTCCATCCTTCTTCTTTACAAACAACACTGGAGCGCCCCAAGGGGATATGCTCGGTTGAATGAAACCCTTGTCAGTGAGATCTTTTAACTGCAGCTTCAACTCTTTGAGTTCCGCTGGAGCCATTCTGTAAGGAGGAATTGAGATTGGTTTAGTATCGGATTCTAAATCCATACCAAAGTCAATCTCTCGAAGGGGAGGGACTCCAGGTAAATCATCAGGGAACACATCTAAGAACTCATTCACTACAGGTACTGAGTCTATGGAAGGAATGTCATGATCTAAATCATTAACACTCACAAGATGACACAATAACCCCTTGGACATCATTTTATTGGCCTTAAGGTTAGAAATCAAGGGGTTAGGACGACTCGAATTGTACCCCTCCCAGACTAACTCTTCTTCATTAGGAAAGCGAAATCTCACCACTCTACTACGACAGTCCAAGCAAGCATAACAACTGTGAAGCCAATCCATGCCAAGAATAACATCAAAATCATGCATGGGTAACTCAACCAGGTTTGCACACATAGTTTTACCACTCACAACTATTGGGCAATCTTTGTATACTCTATCAGTTCTTACATTCTCTCCTAAAGGTGTACTAACCACTATAGGATCATGTAGAACTTCAGGCAATACCTCAAAAGTAAGAGCAAGCAGAGGAGTTACAAAGGAAAGTGTAGATCCTGGATCAAGTAAAGCATAAACAGAAGTTGAGAATACTTGCAGCATACCTGTGACCACATCAGAGAACTTCTCATGCTCTTCTCTGCCCTTCAGGGCATAGAACCTATTCCTCTTAGGAGGCTCGGCTGCTGCTGCACCCTGTGGGTTAGGCCTAGGCTGAATATTACCTCCAGCCTGACCTCTGTTCTGTGGGCAGTCTCTGACCATGTGTCCACTCTTACCACAACCGAAGCAGGCATTAGTGCCCTGTCTGCACTCTCCACTGTGAGCTCGGCCACACTTAGCACAATTCTTCTTAGTACGCTGCATCTCACCTCCATTTCCCTTCTTGGGCTCAGGTCTGCCTCCTTTAGGTGTAGCACTCCTCTGAGGATTAGAATTCCCAGAACTCTGTTGCCCCTTTTTGAACCTTGGCTGCTCACGGACGCCTAAATTATTCCTGTGGCCTCCATGACTGGGTCCTGCCTGATCTTGAGGCCTAGGCCTCCTAGCATCACGAACACCTCTCTTTCTGCGGCTGTCCTCTACCTGCTGGACATGTACCATCAACCTGGAAAGATCCATATTATCATGGAGCATAGCAGATCGACACTCCTCCTCCAAGTCTCCATTGATTCCTGTGAGGAACCTACTCATCTCATCCCTGCTGTTAGAAACCAGGGAAGTAGCATACCTGGGAGATTTCAACAAGGTTCAGTATTATTCTTATTCTTGCTATTAAATACTCAGGGAAAACAACATACCTTGACAGCTTAACAAACTTCAGGGAATACTCCTGACTGTCATGGAGCCTTGTTTGAGGTTGATGAATTCCTCAACCTTGGCCTCCCTCATCTCCCTGGGAAAGAATCTCTCCAGAAATGCTGTCTTGAACAGCTCCCATGTGACTGGTACTCCAACTAAGACACGGCTATCTTGCCACATCTTGCACCAAGTCTGTGTAACATCCTTGAGCTGATAGGAAGCCAGCTCAGCCTTCTCAATATCAGTGGCCCCCATAGCCACCAGGATCTTATGAACCTCATCTACAAACTCTTGAGGATCCTCCGATGTCTTAACCCCTATGAAAATAGGAGGATTTATCCTCGTGAAATCCCTTAGTCTGTCAGCCATGCTATGGACCGGTGGGTTCTCCCTCTGAACATTCATAGCCTGGGCCTGCATAGTAATGGCCTATGCCATTTGGGCCAGAGATGCCCTCACCTCAGCATCAGTCAACCCAGCTGGGTTAACTGGCATGGCCACTCCTTCAGCTGGAGCCTGGGGTAGATCCTGATTACCCCTAGCAGCTGCTCCTCCTCTCCTCTGACCATTTCCTCTCCTAGTGTTCATTTTCTGGAAAAACAAAAAGTATTGATGTTAGACACGCTCATAACACCAAAAATTCAGACATTCAGAAAAGCACGATAAGATCAGAAGAAGGGAAACTTTCCTACACATCATGCAGTCTCTAATCCAGGATAGTGGTGCACTTCACTACCATGACTTAGAAACTACTCAATGTGGTTGATGTGAACTTATTATTTTCATAATTTAACTAGCGCTCTGATACCAACTTTGTCACGAATGGAATCTAGACCCCAGACGAGACCGGCGTCGTTGACCTCTCAGAGGTCGCAGACAAGCCTACTTACGTCATCCTTACTTTACATAGGTTAATTTTAGCGGAAAATTAAAAACTTTTTATTTCTAAACATTACTTACTAAACATTTCTAATACATTCGTAATTTGTTCAACATCAACCATCTAAATATTAAGAGATAATCAAATGAAAGAAATAGCTCAATAACATAATTGCCAAAATGGCACCCATACATAGTCTGAATAAAATAAGAAAGAAACACTAGTGGAATATGCTCCACTAGCTCCACTCCTAAACTAAGCTAGAACATAAAAACAGTAGCATCCTCGAAAGCATGAGGACCTACCAAAAATCGGATGAATGCTGGACGTCCGGATAACTGCAGCGATGATCCTGTAGCTCTACCGTCCACCTGTGCCTGCACCTAAAATAGTAGAGTTTGTATAGGGTTAGTACACACTTGTACTAAGTATGGGTATATGCAAGCACACACAAGGACATGCATGAGAAAGAATAGCTCTTTCCTAACAACATGATTTTTGGAAGTCAAGTCAGTGGACTTGCCAAATTGAGATTAGAAAAGTTAGTGAACTTTCCAAATTTGGATTAGGAAAGTCAGTGAGCTTTCCAAATACGGATTAGGAAAGTCATGCCATGAGAGTAACATGCATCATCATACTTATCATATTGCACACATCACATAACATATTACACATATCACATATCATATTGCATATAGCACATAACATCTTTCATATCATTCATTCATATGCCATGAGACCTTGGAATCATGGACTTAACATTAAGACTTTCCAAAATGAGGGCTCAACATATGGGACCTCAACTAGGGAGTCTTCATTAGCAAACACAGAGTCTGCTTTGTTCATTCATACGTACTTTACTTCATTTCATTCATAGTCCAGTGTAACCACCAGTTATACCTAGGATGTAGTTTAAGACTTTCATTAGGTTCGTTGTGCAATGACCAAGAATGACCTAATGTCATTACTTGAATCTAACTCACCTTTTGATTATCCTATCCTAACACCTTTGGTATTTCATTCATTTCATTATGTGCATCATTTGAGGCTGGCCTCATTCATTCATTGGGAACTTTAACTTTAACCGACATAGATCATGTGAGCATCATGAAATCCAGTGTCTCCCCCATACCGAAAAGAGGTGGAATCACCGGCCAAAGTGATCCAATAACATGCTAGCGTACATGGGAATTTAACCCCGCCAGATCCCTATATTGGCAGTATAGGTTCGAAGACTAGGAGATATAAGGAGACCCATACCCGGCAAGCCGGACAGTCTCATCTCATGAGAGTTACGTGAACCTCTGCCCTTCCCGAAAGAAGGCATCACCGCTCATAGCTAGTCTATCGGTGCTCAGTGTAAAGTTCCATTTCATTCATCTCATACGTCATGGAAGCTGACTTCTAGTATGAGGACATCATAGCTCATTAGATGATTTCTCATCTCATCATTCGTATTAAGTGTGTTAAGCTCAATACTATCATTAGAGTGTTCATAGAGACTTGTCTCTTAATTATCTTACACCCTCATAGGTGAGTACGTGTTGGTAACATTTACTTAGACTCATTTGAGATTACTCTCATCATTTACATTAGCCTCATATCATGTTGTCACCACATTCATTATCATTAGCACCTTTGCTTTTCATAGTTACTCACCTCTTATTATGTGAATGTTCATTTCATCATTTCATTGTTCATCTCATCATATGCCAATGCACTTGGCCATTTAGTGTATTTACACTCATACTTAACCCTTCTAGGGTTCATCATTTCATTTCATACGTCTTAGGTTCACTTACTTTTGAACGTATGTTAGACTTATGAGTCTATACACACAAGCCATGAGGCTTCATTCGTAGTTCATTAAGTAATTCTTACATTCCTAAGATTATGTAGTACAAGACTTATGTATCTTGTATTTATGCCAAGATCTTGAATTAGATCTAAGTAGGTGGCATTTATTCTTGTACGTTTTGTTCACGTATGATTTATGTATCAATACGGAAATTTGGGCAAGGAATCCCAAGTCTTGAATCAATCGGATATCATTTACATTTTCAATTGATTTTATTCTAATATTCATAAAATTTTAAATTCTAAGTCAAATTACAATATTTAATTTGAAGGCTTACTTTTCTATTTTAAATCTCTCTTGCATGGGCCGATGGGTTGTGGGTTCGAGTCCCCACAACCCCACCTTTTTATTTTTCATTAACATAATATTCTCCTATTCTTTCTTAAACCAAGAGGTTGTGGGATCAAACCCCCACAGCCTCTTTTATTTTTCTCTTAATTTCGCCCAAGTAAGGAGGTTGTGGGTTCGAACCCCCACAGCCTCCTTTCTTTTAATAAATTTTTGCTAAGGGCTGTGAGGTGGTGGGTTCGAACCCCCACAGCCCCATAATTATATTTTTAATATTACCTCTAAGTTAGGAGCATGTACAGTGAGGTCATGGTATCGAACCCCCATGGCCTCACTTGTTTTATCATTTAATTTCGCGGGTAGTAGCTAAGGGGTTCGATTCCCCTTAGCCCCGACACCTTTTTCTTTTTAGTTTCCACTCTACTCTTCATGAATTCTGACTGAGGGGTGGTGGGTTCGAATCCCACTCCCCTCGTTAATTTTTCTCTTATTCATACCCTTGCTCAGACCCAGGATCGAACCCCCCAGCCCTCACCCTTTTCCGTGTCTATTTCGCCCAAGGATGAGGTCACGGGTTCAATTCCTAGTGGCCTCATTCTTTTATTTTTTTAGAAAATTTCCAGATTCATATGCATTTTTATTTAGTCTTAATTAACTTGTACAATGCTGGGATTTTCGGTCACTTTCTAACTCATAACATTAAGGCACTTCTTAGCACAAAGTTACATTCATGAATTCCGTTTTGACGTAATTTCAAGTGCATCATTCATAGAATCAATTGACTATGAGATTCTCATTCAAATCAGCCTCATTTCCTTTTTATGAACATCACAATCTTCATGACTTTATGTACGTAAAATTAACAACCACAATATTCACAACTAAGGCAACAAGGCCGAAACAATGGTCATATTCTCACACACTTTTACAAAATACCGAAACACATACATGGATTGTCATTTTTCATAAATTAACTTACATACAACACATTCATATCCAGCACAACATCACATAATCCTAAGTCTACCAGCATCCATACCAACCTACGAATTCGTTGGGAGCTAATGACAGGGACATGCAACGGGGAAAGCAACCTTAGTTTTTGAGCCGAATATACTGAGTCCTAGGGGTCTCTTGGGAAAGGGACCAAGAGTAAGAAGACCCATACCTTTGTTTTCTTGTTAAATCTCCAGAATTCTGCCCAAGAACCTCTCCAAAAATCAGTCCAAACACCCACACTCACACCTCACCCGACTAGCGTAGTATGCTTTGCTTAACGTTACCGAATTACTTTCTCTTTTGTGTTTTGCTTGTGAATTCTTCAAGCATGAAGAATTTTTGTTTTCTTTCTGTCTTTTGTTCACGTTTGCAGCCAGAGAGAGTGTGAAAAAGAGAGAGATTAGTCGTGAAAGAGAGAGTGAAATCGTGCAAGAGAGAGTGGGGGAAATGGGAGATAGAAGTCTAGTAGAAGTAGGACTTTGTGGGTATGAATTAGTCAACTTAATAATTAATCAAAATTAATAAAAAATCTGATTTGTTTTTCCTAAATCAGCTAATATTAATTATTTATTAAAAACTAAGTTAACACATTAAAATAAAAGCAAGTTAAATCTTGCTTCTAGTGGGGCTCGAACCCGAGTGACCCCCCATTTGCGAAAATGGGTCACTTCGGGTTGCCCCACCCGAAATCCCTTACTTATTTAACTTAATTAATTAAATAATTAATTTCTCAGGGTAATTACAATATTACCCTTGGCCTGGAAAAGACCATTTTACCCTTGGACCCTCAAAACTTAAAATTTCTTCTTTTGAGTCCGGTAAAAACTCTTTCGATTAAATCTTCGTTTTCACGAGCCTCACATGGTTGGTTCCAACCTTTCCAAGCTTAATTAACTCCCCAAGTTAGTTGGCTTGGTCGTAGTAAGGGTTCTGAGGTCTGGTTCTTCGCGTATCAATACGTGTGGACCTTGGTCTAATCGCATGCATTCTTTAAAAACCTAAGTCTTGATCCTATTCATTTTTAGGGTTGTTACAATTACCTACAATGAGTTACATATATACTTACAAAGCAATCATAAACATCATTGTGAGATTTCTCTACCAATCATGAATCCTAAGTCTCCCATTAGTAAAATGTGAAGGAACCGCCCATACGATCCCTTACACACACACTCAAGTGATTCTATGGACTCCTTATAGTAGAATCATTCTCACTAAATCACCAACCATAGGTGATATGACATTCTCTACCCAAAGTCTATCAAAAGACCTACTTAAGTAAATCAAGCAAGATTACCTAAATAGTCCTTAAGACTACCTAAGGCTTAGATCATGTCAACAAGATTAAGCAACTTCCCTAACTAGAGTCATCCTCAAGACTTCCAAAGATAAGACATGAAGAGATCATCCTTCCATGCCCTCCTCACACTTTAGCTAAGAAATGCTTAAGCCACTTTAGATTAGGTACTCATTCATTTACATAGTTACTAACATAGGTCATTAGTTCATTAGTTAATTAAGACTCATTCATGACATAAGACACTCACATAATGCATCACATAAGACACTCACATAATGGTCTTGGACAAGACCTACGAAATTCCACATAACACCTTCAAAGCCTATTGTGCAATGTCTAGATAGCGTCCATACCACCACCTAAACCTCATAAACTTATCTAATGCTAAAAGGTATTCCACATGATAAGAATAGAAAATAACCGACATAGACCATGGTAGCAAGACATGGAATCTGGAGTTCTATCCTACTCCGATGAGGTTGTTCTACTTGCCAATGGTAGAACTTGGACACATCCCATGTAGGCACATGGTTAAGGAACATAAAGGGCTTATTTGTATTCTAGTATCATACTTAACTAGAACTACTTCCCTTGCCATACTCACTCGGTTCTAGCCTTCTTTCTCATAGAGTATTTCATACATTAGGTTTACATAAAAGTGTTCCATATCTAGTTCATAACCCAATTACATTTACCCTACCAAGGAAGGTCCACTAGGGCTACCTCACAATGGTGATAAAAAGCTCATGATGAGTTTCCTAAGTGTTAATATGATGCCGTTCCATCCAACTAACCTTAAGTCCATCATTCCTTTACTTTGAAGGATACCATTACGGCTTACAATTCAATCAATCTTAACCTTCCCCTTAAGTCAAGGTTTGCACATAAGAGATTCTCATAACATCATTTAAAGTCACATGGAATTCATACATTCAAGACTTAGAGTTATAACACCCTAAATCAAGACATCACATATCCATAATCCTATATACATCAAGCAAGAGATACAAGTCAACCAAGACAAGACATCACATACTTTACTTTTAAAACATAATACAAGTCATTATAGAAACACCTCTAAAACAACCTAACATCTTCAAGTCACCCTATATATCATCATAACATCATTAATATACTCCACATAGACTCATAAAGTCATGTAGGAATAACCAAGACTTAACCTAACACTACTCTCATAATGTCAAGTCAAAGTCTAACATGATCACTTAAGGCAACATAACTAGAAGAATACATACATGACTATATAACTTAACATGGAGATAGGTAATGTCATGCTTCACATAATCAAACTACACAAATAGCCACATAACTTCAAGTAGTTTCCAATAAGGCCATGCTCATAATATTGCATAAAGTAACGCCGACAAGGCCACATCAATTGCAAATAAAACATATAACACCGCCACCATAAGTGGACCATACCAAGCACAATAGAATCAAAGTATAATTAATATCAAATTAAAGAAAATGGGGCAGCATACCTTCATCCCCTCATCCACACTTCAATTCAATGCCAAATCAACCAATTCAACATCACACGGCCCTTACCCATGGCCATGAACAATAATTCAAAGCAATAACCATAAAGCTCAATGAATCTACATCAATTCATTCTAGGTTTAACAATCTAAGATCAATTAGATATCAATTGAATACAATTCTTATATCATTATAAAGCCCATAAGAAACTACACAACAATTCATCAATATTAGCTTAATATCAAGTAACCCAATAAGTAGTCAAAACTAGGGTTCATCAATTTACATGGGTTCATAGGTAATTTATGTTAAAATCATCAATACAATATCAATTAGATCATAATTCAATATTTAGAAATCATTTATGCAAGAACCCATGGTAGAATCCCGAAATTGGACAATTCACTTTAGAAAACTTTGAAAAACATCTTGAGAGTTGGGCTCCTTGATGAAATAAGTTTCAAGGATCAAAAGCCATACCGCAAGGATGATAATTCTTCACTTTGATGAAGAATTTCCACTCAAAACGCCACACCAAGCTGCTTCTTCAATTTGGACTTCAATGGAGTCTTTGGGATTTCTAAGGGACTTTGGGGTTTTGTTTTTGGAAGAATGAAGTCACAGGCACAACGGGGCGTCACAACCCTCCATTGGTGGCTACAGTGGCTGGACAAAGTTCCATCATTCACCCAAGGCTAATTCCTCCACGATGGGACCCTGTGACGGGGCGTCATAGCCACGACTTGCCGTTGACTGCTCCGTCGCCAAGGTCTGCCTGGGACAACCTGCACACTAATTTTTGGGTCCTACTTCAAGGACCCTTTGATGGTCATTGGGGATAAATTCCCAGACGTTTCCAACCCAAATACGATCTTCTGTAAGTTTAACACCTCTCACATGAAATTCATCCAAAACGAACACGTAAAACTCAACGAAACTCGCCTAGACGTACAAGGTCAACTCAAGGCATATCTTTCGAACGCCTTGGACGTTCTTGGTCGTTTGACCTCCAAACTTCACGAATCTTTAACCACTGCCTATACATGCTATATTAACTCTATTAAGAACCTTAAAACACCATGAAACACACATAAACACATATAACCACATTTTAGACATTTTGGTGACTTAGTCGTCAAACATCTTAGTCGCCTCTTGACGTTTGACTTCCACACCTCTAATATTTTAGCTACTGCCTATATACTATATTTTAGGCATATTTAGAACATTAGAACACCAAGACCAACATATTAGGCTCTAGAGCACCAAAGCTATTTTCGAGGTATTACACATTTTCAAGTATATCTTAGTTCATTTTACTCTTAAACACTATGAGGTTCTTCTTGAGAAAGTCTTACTTCATTCACTACTAAAAAAATTGCCAAAAAAATGACGGCCAAAAGTGATGGACTACGTCAGTTTTTGTTCAAAATCGACGGAAAAGCAACACAGTCACTTTCGTCGTTTTTTAGCTCGACATTTGTTTTGAATTTTTTTTAACAAAAGTGACGGACTCGGTCACTCTATTTTAATTTTGATCTTTTTAATCTCCAAAAGGCGACGCAGCCCATTGCTTTGGTAGAAATTTTACTTTTGAAAATCCCAAAAAGCGACGAACAAAAGGATGTCGTCCGTTGGTTTTTTGCAAATTATTGATTTGGAAAATCTAGAAAAGTGACGAATAAAAGCACGTTTTCCTATCCGTCGCTTTTCTGGAAATTATTGTTTTGGAAAACCCAGAAAAGTGATGGACAAAACCACACTATCATTCGCTTTTCTATTTTTTTTTAAAAAAATAAAACCTAGAATAGTGATGGACAAAACCCTGTTGTCTGTCTCTATTGCTGCAATTTTTCGATAGCAGAAACTGCCCACCTGCAAATTCAATTTAATTCAATTTTACACTATTCATCCCAATCAATCACACACAATTATAAATAATCTACACAAAACATAAAACAACAAACTTAAAATAACATTCAAAAGTAGCTAAACCACAATTTAAATACATATAAAGTCTTTCAAAATTTCTTAAATGTCCAGAGACCTAAACTAGGGACTGGGATCTACATAATCAACCCCATCATTACTGTCATCATCGGTGTCCTCGGTAGCCGAAGTAGTTTGATGAGAGATGTTCATCACTTGTTCTTTGATTTGCTGAACGATTGTTGACACCCAATTTTGGACCTCCACAATATAAATTAATCATCGAGTTTCTTAAATTCCAAACAATTTGAAGTAATTGACTCTAAAAATTCAAATATTTTTTCAAGTTATTTTAAATAGTTTTGTCATTTTTTTTTATAATTTTAGATAATATATTTGTTTTACATAATTATGTATGTAATTAGTATATTTTATGATTATTCAAAAATCATCTAAAAATATTGTAGTTTTAGTTAAATATTTAGTTAATTATTTTAATTCTATAATATTTTATATTTTAAGTTATTTAGTTTATAATTAAGTTAATTATTTTGTTTTTATTTTGACATCAAGAAACTCATCAATTAATTTATATTAATTCGTCTTGCTTAACTCTTTTAATTTCACCCAATAATTCATTTTTTGCTATGTTCGGGACTTCAATTGGCTATAATCCAAATTTATATGGCCAAAGCAAATTCAGTTCTAGCCTACTGAGATAAAAAAACTCTAACTTCTCTCTTACTTTCCTCTCTCTAAATAAGTTAGCCATTGTTTGTACTGTTGCTACCCAGGTGGATTTCGATTGTCGGGCGTATGTCCACCACCGTGGACATCTCGCTTCTCGGTGACTGACATAGACTAACCGCTCCTCAGGATAATGATATCCTCTCAAAACTAGATCAGTTTCCCCCACTTCACTCTAAGGTTTGGAACAAAGACTTGCTCCAAAATCAGCAAAAATTTGTTCCTCCAAACCAGATTCTTCCTGGTCCCTTTTCGATGAGTAACACGATGGAAAATCCCAAACCTGCATATGCCAACCTTACAATTAATCGAATTTCCAAAAACTCAAGGATCAGACTACAACCCAAACCTCATAAAATCCAAAATGGAAAACCCGTGATCTCCTTTTTCAAAGAGGAAAATAAGATGTTAACTCAAACGTGCAAATGTGCCATTATAGGTAAATTTTCTCAAATTTTTCCTTCTATTGATATCATCCGGAGAAAATTTACTAAAATCATTCCGGGTAATGGTATTATTAAGATTGGAGCCTATGATATGCATCACGTATTCCTAGATTTTGACAACATCGAGGACCACCTCAATGTTCTTTTAGAACTTTTATACACTTGGGAGGCCTCAATATTATGAAAATTATGAAATGGTCGATGACCTTCGAATCAAATTCCGACCACTGTGTGGCACTAGTGGGTGAATCTGCCCGACTCGAAATGGCACCTCTTTGAGTGGGATGCCATTTGTTGAATCCTTGAACCGATTGGGACACCTTTACTACTTGATAAAACAACCTAACCAAAGCGAGACCCACTATTGCGAAGGTAAGGGTGGAAATAGATCTGACCAAACCTCTTATCAACGAAGTGATTTTGGAAATTACTAACCGGGATGGGATGACTAAGATGATCAACCAAAGAATTGAGTATGAAACCATCCAAACATTCTGCTCGCACTGTAAAATTCAAGGTCATAGAGATGAAAAGTGCAGAAAGCTCCATCCTAATTTACAAACCAAGGAGGCGGAGAATACACTCAGTGAAAAAAAATCAATGCAAGCTACCACCAATGTGGAAGCTACAACAGATACAACTAATTTGATGGATAACACAACTCAAATCTCAAAGGAGATTTGAGACGAAATCAATGAGGAACAAGAATAGAAACAGTGACAAACTAAAAAGGAAAGCGCATCAACAAGAGCAACTCAAATGGAAAGATATCTCAAGCAAATCAAGACAGAGGAACAAGTAGCAGCTCGGAAATTCGCAAGATGCTGGTTTCCAGTATGAGTAATGAAATAGTAAGCCTATGTCTTTCGGAACCCACCAATAAAGGAACGGAGGATATGGTAGTTACTACTCAAAATGAAACGATACCAACAGAAATGAATTGTTCTAGGAGCAACACTTTGTGAACCCCTACTAAAAGAGAGGAAAAAGAAACTGAAAGAAAAGAAATTAAAACACAACACCTTCAGATCATCAAAAACAACACTATGAAGGTGAAGCACAACAAAGAATCTGCTTATTTGGAAGTTAATTTAGATGATCAGATTGCCAATCAACTTGTTGAGGTGGTTAACTCTAAGAAAACCAAGACTCTCAACAAGAAAAAGAAATTTTCCTCCATTGTCCACACCCCCACAAATATAGTCTTTGATAACAAGATTGTTTCTCAGTGGAGATCCACCAACTCAACTCCTCAACTGCTCCCTTTTTTTGGACTAAATCAAAATTCATTAGAAAATATTACAAGGAGGAAGGTGAAAGAACAAGAAAAGTTAAGCTTGCCTGATGACCCTAGATCTAGGAACAAGGTTCCTCAAGGAGAAACCACTACTCCAAACTATATTAAGATTCCTGAAAACTCGACTTTTAGAGATTGTCAAGAATATATGTACATGATCAATGTAGAGGAAGAATACTCAACAACCCTCTCTTATGATGAAGCTATAAGAGAAGCAGGCCTTCTCTAACTTGTGTAGTTGTTGATCAATCTAACCAGGTGCACCATAAGGCAGAATACTACAACAACCTCTCTCCTAGAGAAGGAAAAGATCTTCAATGTAATGACCCACAAGTACACCCTAGAAGAAGGAGCACTCTTGAGTCGTCACATGGCGTACTTGATCCTTCGAAGGTCTTGTACAAGCCTCTTAGCTATCATTCATTACATAGGATATGAAAAGTAGTGCGAAATTAAGAATTTTCACAAGAATAATAATAAGAAGCTCTTTCATAAAAATACTAAGGAATAAGTCTCATTGTCACAAGCCAACTTAAAGACACAACATAAATATCTTAGGGTCACGACCCTTTACATTAAAAGAAATACATAATAAGTCTTATACAAGTCTTAAAGAAGAACTAAAGAAACATAGACTATGTCCTCGAATATATGAGGACATACCGAGTCTTGAGAGAGTGATCAACTTTCAAAGCTTTGCCTCCTAAACTTCCACTTGCCTCCAACCTATACTTATAGAGTATAGAAAAGTATGGGGTTAGTACAAACATTGTACTAAGTATGACATTATGCAAAAACACATGTAAAAGAGGGTATTTTTAATTGAAATCAAGCATTCATGCTATACAAACAAAACCTTCATGAATATAGTAGTAAAACAACATATAAATCATCATTTAGCACACAAGGTAAAACTTCAATAATTTTTAACACAAGACTATACTTTACAGTGAACTCATTTTATATACACCTTACAGTGAATACATTTCCCTTGAAGTTTCCCTATCCAAAGTTATCCTAAAACTCACTAAGGTAACACACGAAGAAATCGCGCATACAATCTCTTCAATACACACCTAAGTGATTCCTAAGACTGCCAAAGATAGGCATACTTCACCACTCTTAACAAACCAACATTCAATATCAAAGACACTAGAGGAACATACTTACATTGAAGGACTTCACATAAGAACCATCCTCCAAGACAACCCTCAAGTTACACTTAGTGCAATGTGAAGGTAGCATTCCATACTACTACTTCTACCTTAGTGTTTCTTGAGGATTCCCTTTGACTAGGCACATCACATTCATCATTACATAATTTTCATAAATCTTACACATAAATCATCATACTTAATAATGTTAAACATAAAATCCACATACTCCACTTTCATTAGACATAAAGTCACATTACTTCATTTTAATCACATAATAACCCATTCATTCAGTTTCACTAAAGGACACACCAAGACTCCCTCCAAATGCCTACTTGTGCATTGGATAGATGGCGTCCCATACCACCACCTACCTTAAGTAGTACACCCTTTAGAAGACTTAGTTCATTACATTCTTTTGTGGGGTCTAGCTTTAACCTACATAGACCATGAGAAGTGGACATGGAATCCCGGTATTAAGCCCTAACGGATAAGGGATCCCCACTTGCGTAAGGTAGGGTCATTCTTGAGCCTTTACATGGATTCTCAATTACCAACTCCTATGCGGGCACATAGTTAAGGTATAAGGAGATTGCTTCTAAGTAACTCATTCTCTAATAACGAGGAGTACTCATCTCAAGAGGTACATTGGGTACAACATCTCTATTCACGAAGAAAACCCACCCCTTCTTCAAATACTCTTGGTGCTAAGCATAACACCCCCACAGACTCTTAAACATTCATTGACTATGGGTTAAGGAATAGCTATTTAGAACCACATCTCAACTCATGAAGGGTATTTATCCCTAGAGGTTACTTTTGAACACCACATCTCAAATCACGAAGGGTATTCAACCTCCAACCTATCTTAGAAAGCTCTTGAAAATAACGAGGTTGCCACCCCAAAACTCCCCTTTTCACTACTAGAGTCTTTTAGGAAGAGTAGGGAATGGTCTACACACTTCAGCTCTACTCACGAAGAGTGTCCACCCTACAATCCACCATTCACAATCATTAACTTCATTCATTCATTCAAAGTGTGTGTGTGAGTACATGTGAGCACACCTTTCGCATAATTACCATTTCCACAACATTGACTTCTAAACATGCTTACACCTTCATTCATCATATTTCACACACTAGCATGTTTCACATATACATACACTTCATTTAGATATGATATCTTCAAGTCACACCTTAACAATTGCATAAGAGCACCACATGCATAACATTCAAATCATCACTTCACTTTACATGCTATACCTTCAAGGCCATAATCACAATACACACATTTATACATATATTCATATACTTCAAATAAACACCACCACCAAAGGTGGACCATACCACTCAAGATCATTTCACAATAAAAACTAAACACTATAACCAACTTACCCTTCAACGAAGATTTTACCACCTTTCTTCAATTTCCCCAATAATTCCTCATAAAATAGCATTTAAGACAGTAGTTAATCACAATATAACATAAAGAAATACAACTCTAACAATATCTAGAAATAAGCACTAAATCCACTTCATAAGCTAAAACTTGGAAATATGCATGAGCATGGGTTTATTGGGGTTTTGACATTAAAATCATCAACTGACACTAAAAACAACATATTTCAATCATTTAAACATTTTTATGCAGAGACCCATTCTTAGAGTCAAAGATAGAAGGAGTTGAAGTTTGAAAACCCTTTTTGAAATCTCATTGGAATGGCTCCTTGAATGAAAGAAGGTTCAAGGATGAACTACCATACCTCACTATGATGAAACACATGAAATTTGGTAAAGAAAACATCCAAAACCTTTAATTCTATCCCTTCCTTGGGTTCTAGATTATATGGTGTTTAAAAGAGTTCTTTCTTGAGGGAGGGGTTTTGATATTTGAAAATGGAGTCTAACCTAGGTCTAAGAGTATAAACCCACTTAAAATACCCCTAAGACCCTAAAACAAACATCTATGATTCATAAAAGACTTGGGGTGAATTTACTAAAACACCCAAGCCTGTCCGATTCCTTGAAAACGTTTACATGACCCAATCGACGGACCCTAGCTACGGGGCGTCGTTTGATCGACAGCCCATCCTGCTGGGCGTCGATTGGTTTCAAGGAGCAAAGCTCCCCACCACTAAGTGTGGAGCTACACCCAAGACGATGGGGCGTTGACCAGTGTACAGGCCGTTGATGGAGTCGTCGATTGGGACAGTGAAATGGTAGTTTCTGCCTTAGAGTGTGGGTCCTTTCTAGGGCCCCTCGTGGATCCTAGGTGGAGTCGTACCCGGACGTTAAACCCATAAACATGGTAATATAGGTATTAGGTTCCTCCCAAATCAATTTTTACTCCAAACAGCTCACCAAACATGCCAAGGCAAACAAAAATTCACATAAGCACATATACATCTAGTTGTCGAACGTTTTGGTCATCCTTTAAGGTTTGACCCCCAAACTTACCAAACTGACTTCAAACATCAAAATTAGATATATTAACACATTATTAATTAATGGAACACTAGTGAAGCTCTAGTTCAACCTAGTTCATTATAAGGGTCATTACATTCTCCCCCACTTAGAAAAACATTCATCCTCGAATGACTTTAAACACTTTTAAGGACATCAAGGACTCAACTAGAAGCATATAACACATAACAGCATGGTCAAAACATTCATATTCAATGCACCAAACTTACAAGGAACACCAACTTCATACATTAAGCAGTTTTAGCAACACAGGCAATTTTTTGGAACAAATTCCACAATTCAAAGCACACACTTATTTCTTCATTTTTCCTTCATTTATGGAGGAACTACCTTCTCAAACATTAGACATACTCATCATACCATTTCAAATCTCAACATGTAATAACTTCAAATCACACATTGGCACATAAACACAACAATCTTGAAGCAATTAAGCAATATCATTAGTTACACATTATCATGGAAAATTTGTAGATAAACTACCAAACTACTCATATAACCATGGTAACATTAAGATCATGAAAAACTTAATATTATACATGAAACTCATAACATAAGGAGACATGCGACTCATACTCATATGCAAGACTCCAAAATATAACCAAACTACTAAGGATTCTGGCCTCAAGCTTGAGTAAGAATAGAAGGAAAAGATAATGGTATGTAACACTTCACTACCCAACTCATTATCCCCCAGTAAGGGTAAACCCATCTAAAACAAAACAAAACAATAATAAGGAATTTTGACTTACCAGGGCCTTCATTCCAGATTGGTTCCTTCTTTAGCTCCGAGTACATAGAAACGATTCCTCTTTGGAGCATTAGGATCCGGACCACCATAACGAACTTGGTTGAACTTCTTCCCTTTTTGCTTGAGGTTAGATCAATCTCTCATCTTATGACCCTTATTACCACACCCAAAGAAACCATCCGCTCCGGCAATACACATACCCAAGTGTTTCTTCCAACAAGTAGCATATCTAGACCTCTCAAAAACATGGCCACCTCCTTGGAAATTTTTGCTGGAAACCCTATCCTTGTTCCCTATGGAAGAATCTTGGTTACAGAACATATTCTCAAACTTAGGTTGACTTTGTTCATCCATCCTAGGCCTGTTTCCATCCCTATTCATCTTCCTAAGCTTAGAGTCCTCAATTTGTTGAGCATACACCATGAGCCTAGAAATATCCATGTCATTATGGAACATTGTTGTACGAAACTCTTCTTCCACCAAGCTAGACACCCCCATCATGAATTTATTCATTTTATCCCTAGAGATGGCTACCAAGGTTGGGACATACTTAGAGAGTTGGGTGAATTTGAGAGAATACTCTTTCACACTCATCCCCCCTTGACGAATGTTCATGAATTCCACCAACTTTCTCTCCCTCAATTCAATGGGGAAAAACCTATCAAGAAAATCCACTTTGAAAACTTCCAAATCTACCGGACCTTCCCTTAAGGGTCTCTCATCCCTCCACTGCTCAAACCATACTTGAGCCACATCTTTGAGTTGATAAGCTCTCTAGGAGTCACTCCCATAGAATCCACCACCTTGAACGCCTCATCTATGAATCCTTGTAGATCTTCATCCACCTTAGTGACATTTAAAGTAGGAGGGTTCATCATCATGAAATCTTAGATTCTAGAAGTGGAATTAATTGCATTGGGTTGAGGTCCAACTCCTAGGTTAGCTTGGGCAACCACATGATTAGTGACGACATGAGCTTGAGTCGTCATGACTCAGGTCAAATCCCTAAGAAAAGCCCTTATCTCCAAATTAGTCATATCCCCTTCAACATAGGGTGCTTGAGGACCTTGGGGTATTGGAGGCATTTGGGGCACTTGAGGTTCTTGAGGGGGAACGACCTCATTCACATCCTCTTGGTCAACTATAGGGAATTGCTCACCACGGGGAGGGATCTTCTCATTAGCTAATCCTCCCTCCTCTCTTCTAGAGGGTGTCCTCCTCGTATTCATGTCCTATGAACACAAGAAAAGAGGTTGAGAAAAGACATCTTATAGAACTCAACTCTATGGCACAACACTAGAGTAATGAAGAAAGTGAAACTTCTATCATCTTATAGCCTTCCGCTCATGGATGTGTCGCGACTCACACCAATGAACAAGACTCTATTAGAGGTGGATTGTGAGACTTTGGATCCTAAACTATTTCCAAAAACCATATGCTCTGATACCAAGTTTGTAACGACACGCAAGTACACCCTAGAAGAAGGGAGCACTCTTGATTCGTCACAGGGCATAATTGTAACAACCCTAAAAATGAAGAGGATCAAGACTTAGGTTTTTCAAGAATGCGTGCAATTAGACCAAGGTCCACACGGATTGATACGCGTAGAACCAGACCTCAGAACCCTTACTACGACCAAGACAACTAACTTGGGGAGTTAATTGATCTTGGAAAGGTTGGAACCAACCATGTGAGGCTCACGAAAACGAAGATTCAATCGAAAGAGTTTTTACCGGACTCAAAAGAAGAAATTTTAAGTTTTGAGGGTCCAAGGGTAAAATGGTCTTTTCCAGGCCAAGGGTAATATTGTAATTACCCTGAGAAATTAATTATTTATTTAATTAAGTTAATTAAATAAAGAAATTCAGGTGGGGCAACCCGAAGTGACCCATTTCCGCAAATGGGAGTCACTCGGGTTCGAGCCCCACTAGAAGCAAGGATTTAACTTGCTTTTAATTAATTTGATAAATTAATTTAATTAAATAATAAATATTAGCTGATTTATGAAAAAGAAAAATCAGATTTTTATTAATTATTAATTATTAATTAATTTGACTAAGTCTTGCCAACAAGTCCTAGTTCTAAGAGAACACTATCTCCCATCTCCCTCTCTTTCACGTCAATCTCTCTCACTTCACACTCTCTTTTCTGGCTGCCAAACGTGAGAAAAAAATCAGAAAGAAAACAAAATTTCTTCATGCTTGAAGAATTTACACGCAAAACACAAACGAGAAAGCAACTCGATAACGTTAAGAAAAAACGTAATACACTAGTCGGGTAAGGTATGATTTTCGGGATTGGACGTGAATTATGAGAAGTTCTGGGCAGCAAGTTCAAGAGTTGAACAACGTTAATATCAGGTATGGGTCTTCTTACTCTTGGTACCTTTCCCAAGAGACCCCTAGGATTCAGAATATTCGGCTCAAAACTAAGGTTGTTTTCCCCGTTGCATGTCCCTGTCATTAGCTCCCAACGAATTCGTAGGTTGGTATGAATGCTGGTAGACTTAGGATTATGTGATGTTTGTGCTGGATATGAATGTGCTGGATATGAATGTGTTGGATGTACGTTAATATCAGGTGTGTGCTTGCATATACCCATACTTAGTACAAGTGTGTACTAACCCCATACAAACTCTACTATTTTAGGTGCAGGCACAGGTGGACGATAGAGCTGCAGGATCATCGTTGCAGTTATCCGAACATCCAGCGTTCATCCGGAGTTGGTAGGTCCTCATGCTTTCGAGGATGCTACTGTTTTATGTTCTAGCTTAGTTTTAGAGTTGAGCTAGTGGAGCATGTTCCACTAGCGTTTCTTTCCTATTTTATTTAGACTATGTATTGGTGCCATTTTGGCAATTATACAATTGAGATTTATTGAACTATTTCTTTCATTTGATTATCTCTTAATGTTAGATGGTTGATGTTGAACAAATTACGAATGCATTAGAAATGTTTAGTAAGCAATGTTTAGAAACAAAAAGTTTCAAATTTTCCGCTAAAATTAACCTATGTAGAGTAAGAATGATGTAAGTAGGCTTGTATGTGACCTCTGAGAGGTCAACGACGCCGATCTCGTCTGGGATCTACATTCCGGTCGTGACAAAGTTGGTATCAGAGCCAGGTTAAGTTATGAAAAATAATAAGTTCACATCAACCACATTGAGTAGTTTCTAAGTCATGGTAGTGAAGTGCACCACTATCCTGGATTAGAGACTGCATGATGCGTAGGAAAGTTTCCCTTCTTCTGATCTTATCGTGCTTTTCTGAATGTCAGAATTCTTGGTGTTATGAGCATGTCTAACATCAATCCTTTTTGTTTTTCCAGAGAATGAACACTAGGAGAGGAAATGGTCAGAGGAGAGGAGGAGCAGCTGCTAGGGGTAATCAGGATCCATCCCAGGCTCCCGCTGAAGGAGTGGCCATGCCAGTTAACCCAGCTGGGTTGACTGATGCTGAGGTGCGGGCATCTTTGGCCCAAATGGCACAGGCCATTACTATGCAGGCCCAGGCTATGACTGCCAAGGTCAACAGACAGGATGTTCAGAGGGAGAACCCACCGGTTCGTAGCATGGCTGACAGGCTGAGGGATTTCACGAGGATGAATCCTCCCATTTTCACAGGGGTTAAGACATCGGAGGATCCTCAAGAGTTTGTAGATGAGGTGCATAAGATTCTGGTGGCTATGGGGGCCACTGATATTGAGAAGGTTGAGCTGGCTTCCTATCAGCTCAAGGATGTTGCACAGACTTGGTGCAAGATGTGGCAAGATAGCCGTGTGTTAGTTGGAGTACCAGTCACATGGGAGCTGTTCAAGACAGCATTTCTGGAGAGATTCTTTCTCAGGGAGATGAGGGAGGCCAAGGTTGAGGAATTCATCAACCTCAAACAAGTCTCCATGACAGTCAGGGAGTATTTCCTGAAGTTTGTTAAGCTGCCAAGGTATGTTGAATTTTTTTTTCCTAAGTATTTAATGGTAAGAATAAGGATAATACTGAACCTTGTTGAAATCTCCCAGGTATGCTACTTCCCTGGTTTCTAACAGCAGGGATGAGATGAGCAGGTTCCTCATAGGAATCAATGGAGACCTGGAGGAGGAGTGTCAATCTGCTATGCTTCATGATAATATGGATCTTTCCAGGTTGATGGTGCATGTCCAGCACGTAGAGGACAGCCGCAGAAAGAGAGGTATTCGTGATGCTAGGAGGCCTAGGCCTCAAGATCAGGCAGGACCCAGTCATGGAGGCCACAGGAACAACTTTGGCGTCCGTGAGCAGCCAAGGTTCAAAAAGGGGCAACAGAGTTCTGGGAATTCTAATCCTCAGAGGAGTGCTACACCTAAAGGAGGCAGACCTGAGCCCAAGATGGGAAATGGAGGTGAGATGCAGCGTACTAAGAAGAATTGTGTTAAGTGTGGCCGAGCTCACAGTGGAGAGTGCAGACAGGGCACTAATGCATGCTTCGGTTGTGGTAAGAGTGGACACATGGTCAGAGACTGCCCACAGAATAGGGGTCAGGCTGGAGGTAATACTCAGCCTAGGCCTAATCCACAGGGTGCAGCAGCAGCCGAGCCTCCTAAGAGGAACAGGTTCTATGCCCTGAAAGGCATAGAGGAGCAGGAGAAGTCCGCTGATGTGGTCACAGGTATGCTGCAAGTATTCTCAACTTCTGTTTATGCTTTACTTGATCCAGAGTCTACACTTTCCTTTGTAACTCCTCTGCTTGCTCTTACTTTTGAGGTATTGCCTGAAGTTCTACATGATCCTATAGTGGTTAGTACACCTTTAGGAGAGAATGTAAGAACTGATAGAGTATACAAGGATTGCCCAATAGTTGTGAGTGGTAAAACTATGTGTGCAAACCTGGTTGAGTTACCCATGCATGATTTTGATGTTATTCTTGGCATGGATTGGCTTCACAGTTGTTATGCTTACTTGGACTGTCGTAGTAGAGTGGTGAGATTTCGCTTTCCTAATGAAGAAGAGTTAGTCTGGGAGGGGTACAATTCGAGTCGTCCTAACCCCTTGATTTCTAACCTTAAGGCCAATGAAATGATGTTCAAGGGGTTATTGTGTCATCTTGTGAGTGTTAATGATTTAGATCATGACATTCCTTCCATAGAATCAGTACCTGTAGTGAATGAGTTCTTAGATGTGTTTCCTGATGATTTACCTGGAGTCCCTCCCCTTTGAGAGATTGACTTTGGTATCGATTTAGAACCCGATACTAAACCAATCTCAATTCCTCCTTACAGAATGGCTCCAGCTGAACTCAAAGAGTTGAAACTGCAGTTAAAAGATCTCACTGACAAGGGTTTCATTCAGCCGAGCATATCCCCTTGGGGCGCTCCAGTGTTGTTTGTAAAGAAGAAAGATAGAACCCTTAGAATGTGTATCAATTATCGGCAGCTCAACAAAGTCACTATAAAGAATAAGTATCCACTCCCCAGAATAGATGATTTGTTCGATCAACTCCAAGGGTCTAGTTTCTTCTCTAAGATTGATCTTCGTTCAGGGTATCATCAACTTAGGGTTAGGGATGGAGATATCCCAAAGACAGCCTTTCGTACCCGCTATGGTAACTATGAGTGTTTAGTCATGTCATTTAGTCTCACGAATGCACCTGCTGCATTTATGGATCTCATGAACAGGGTCTTCCGTGAATACCTTGAATCTTTCATCATAGTATTCATTGATGACATTCTCATCTACTCTAAGACCAAGGAAGAGCATGAACAGCATTTGAGACTAACCTTGCAGGTACTTAGACAGCATCAGTTATATGCCAAATTCAGCAAATATGAATTCTGGCTGAGATCAGTGACCTTCCTGGGTCATGTTGTGTCCGATCAGGGCGTGGAGGTGGATCCCAGGAAGACTGAGGCTGTGAAGAACTGGCCAAAGCCTCTTACTCCTACTGACATCCATAGCTTTTTAGGATTGGCTGGTTACTACCGCACGTTTGTGGAGGGATTTTCTTCCATTGATGCCCCATTGACAGCTTTGACTAAGAAGAAAGCCAAGTTTGAATGGACAGAGATTTGTGAGAAGAGTTTCCAGGAGCTCAAGGACAGACTCACTTCAGCCCCGGTGCTTACTTTGCCTAAGTGTCGTAAGAATTACACTGTTTATTGTGATGCATCTAGGGTTGGTTTGGGTTGTGTTCTTATGCAGGTTGGTAAGGTGATAGCCTATGCATCCAGACAACTCAAGGTTCATGAGAAGAATTATCCCACTCATGACCTGGAGTTGGCAGCTGTGGTGTTTGCACTGAAGCTGTGGAGGCATTATCTGTATGGAGTGCATGTAGATGTGTTCACAGACCATAAGAGTCTCCAGTACGTGTTCACACAGAGGGAGTTGAATCTACGTCAGCGGAGGTGGCTGGAGCTGTTGAAGGATTATGACATGAATGTGCACTACCATCCAGGTAAGGCTAATGTTGTAGCTGATGCTTTGAGCAGGATGAGCATGGGAAGTACAACTCACGTTGAGGATGAGAAGAAGGAGCTGGTGAAAGATGTACACAGATTGGCCAGACTGGGTGTGCGTTTGGTTGACTCCACTAGTGGCGATGTTTCAGTTCATCTTAGTTCTGAATCATCCTTGGTAGTTGAAGTCAAGCAGGGTCAGCATCTAGATCCCGTGTTGATGGAGCTGAAGGACTCAGTGCTGATAAAGATGAATGAGTCTTTCGCTTTGGGAGGTGATGGCATACTTAGGTATCAGGACAGGCTGTGTGTGCCAGATGTGGATGATTTGCGGACCAGGATTGTTGCAGAGGCCCATGGTTCCAGATATTCTATACATCCAGGTTCCACCAAGATGTATCATGATCTCAAGCAGATTTATTGGTGGGATGGCATGAAGAAGGACATTGCAGAATATCTGGCCAAGTGTCCTAAGTGTCAGCAGGTTAAGGCAGAGCATCTTAAGCCTGGTGGTCTGACTCAGATTATTGAGGTTCCGACATGGAAATGGGAGGCCATTAATATGGACTTCGTGGTTGGGCTTCCGAGCACTAGGAGGCAGCATGACTCTATATGGGTTATTGTGGATAGATTGACTAAGTCTGCCCACTTTATCCCTGTGAAGTCTACTTACAGAGCCGAGGATTATGCTAGACTCTATATTGATGAGATTGTGAGATGGCATGGGATTCCCTTGTCTATTATTTCAGACAGAGGAGCTCAGTTTACTTCTCATTTCTGGAGATCTTTCTAGAAGAGCTTGGGCACGCAGGTAAAGCTTAGCACTGCCTTTCACCCTCAGACAGATGGGCAGGCGGAGCGCACCATACAGACATTGGAGGATATGTTGAGAGCGTGTGTGATTGACTTCAGAGGTAACTGGGATGACCATCTGCCTTTGATAGAGTTCTCGTATAATAATAGCTATCACTCCAGCATTGGGATGGCACCGTTTGAGGCACTGTATGGCAGGAGGTATAGATCTCCAGTTGGGTGGTTCGAGGTTGGAGAGTCATCATTTTTGGGGCCGGAGATCATTCATGAGGCCTTAGAGAAGGTCAGAATGATTAGGGACAGGTTGACTACTGCTTACAGTCGGCAGAAGTCATATGCTGATAACAGAAAGCGGCCCTTAGAGTTTGATGTTAGTGACCAAGTTTACTTGAAAATATCGCCTATGAAAGGGGTGATGAGATTTGGTAGGAAAGGGAAGCTGAGTCCGAGGTATGTTGGGCCATATGAGATCCTACAGCGTGTGGGTGAGGTGGCCTATGAGTTGGCACTGCCTGCAGAATTAGCTTCTGTTCATCCAGTCTTTCATGTATCTATGTTGAAGAAGTGCCTAGGTGATCCAGCATCAATCTTACCTGTGGAAGGTTTGGGGGTTGGTGAAGACTTGTCTTATGAGGAGGTACCGGTCGAAATCTTAGACAGACAGGTCAAGCGGCTGAGGAACAAGGAGATTGCCACAGTGAAGGTATTGTGGAGAAATTATCTTGTTGAGGGTGCTACGTGGGAAGCTGAGGCCGACATGAGGGCCCGCTACCCTCATCTGTTCAGCTCTTGAGGTTAGACTTTATACTCTTAAACCTATGTTTCCTTACTTCCCCGTATGTTGTTGCTATTGATTGACTGTGTATAGTGCCTTTATCATGATCTGACTGACATTGCAACGTGAAGTAGTAGTGTCATTCGGGGACGAATGTTCCTAAGGGGGGATAATGTAACAACCCTAAAAATGAAGAGGATCAAGACTTAGGTTTTTCAAGAATGCGTGCAATTAGACCAAGGTCCACACGGATTGATACGCGTAGAACCAGACCTCAGAACCCTTACTACGCCAAGCCAACTAACTTGGGGAGTTAATTGAGCTTGGAAAGGTTGGAACCAACCATGTGAGGCTCACGAAAACGAAGATTCAATCGAAAGAGTTTTTACCGGACTCAAAAGAAGAAATTTTATGTTTTGAGGGTCCAAGGGTAAAATGGTCTTTTCCAGGCCAAGGGTAATATTGTAATTACCCTGATAAATTAATTATTTAATTAATTAAGTTAATTAAATAAAGAAATTCGGGTGGGGCAACCCGAAGTGACCCATTTTTGCAAATGGGAGTCACTCGGGTTCGAGCCCCACTAGAAGCAAGGATTTAACTTGCTTTTAATTAATTTGATAAATTAATTTAATTAAATAATAAATATTAGCTGATTATGAAAAAGAAAAATCAGATTTTTGTTAATTATTAATTATTAACTAATTTGACTAAGTCTTGCCAACAAGTCCTAGTTCTAAGAGAACACTATCTCCCATCTCCCTCTCTTTCACGTCAATCTCTCTCACTTCACACTCTCTTTTCTGGCTGCCAAACGTGAGAAAAAAATCAGACAGAAAACAAAAGTTCTTCACGCTTGAAGAATTTACACGCAAAATACAAACGAGAAAGCAACTCGATAACGTTAAGAAAAAACGTAATACACTAGTCGGGTAAGGTGTGAGTTTCTGGATTGGACGTGAATTTGGAGAAGTTCTGGGCAACAAGTTCAAGTGTTGAACAACGTTAAAATCAGGTATGGGTCTTCTTACTCTTGGTCCCTTTACCAAGAGACCCCTAGGATTCAGAATATTCGGCTCAAAACTAAGGTTGTTTTCCCCGTTGCATGTCCCTGTCATTAGCTCCCAACGAATTCGTAGGTTGGTATGAATGCTGGTAGACTTAGGATTATGTGATGTTTGTGTTGGATATGAATGTGTTGGATGTACGTTAATTTATGAAAAATGACAACCCATGTATGTGTTCGGAATTATGTAAAATTGTGTGCAAGTGTGTGACCATGGCAAGAGTTTCGGCCTTGTTGCTTTAATTTGTAAATGTTGTGGTTGTTATTTTACGTACATAAACTCATGAAGATCGTGACGTTCATAAAAAGGAAATGAGGCTGATTTGAATAAGAATCTCATAGCCAATTGATTCTATGAATGATGCACTTGAAAATACGTTAAAATGGATTCATGAATGTAACCTTGTGCTAAGTAATGCATTAATGTTATGAGTTAGAAAGTGACTAAAATTTCTAGCATTGTACAAGTTAGTTTAGACTAAATATTAATGCATAAGAATCTGGAAATTTAATACAAAATAAAAGAATGAGGCCACTAGGAATTGAACCCGTGACCTCATCCTTGGGCGAAATAAACCACGGAAATGGGTGAGGGTTGGGGGGTTCGATCTTGGGTGTGAGCAAGGGAATGAATGAGTAAAATTAATGAGGGGAGTGGGATTCGAACCCATCACCCCTCGGTCAGAACTCATGAAGAACTGGAAAAAAAAAATGGGTGTGAGGCGTGGAATTCGAACACACGACCTCAAGATTTGGGAATAGAGGAGGCGAAAATAAAAGTAAAATAAGTGAGGCCGTGGGGGTTCGATCCCACGACCTCACTGTCCATGCTCTCAACTTAGGGAAAAATATTAAAAATATTTATATGGGGCTGTGGGGGTTCGAACCCACCACCTCACAGCCCCTAGCGAAAATTAATTAAAAGTAAGGAGGCTTTGGGGGTTCGAACCCACAACCTCCCTACTTGGGCGAATTAAAGAGTAAAATAAAAGAGGCTGTGGGGGTTTGATCCCACAACCTCTTGGTTTAGGTGAGATGGGAGAGTAATATGTTAATGAAAAATGAAAATGGGGTTGTGGGGGCTCGAACCCACAACCCATCGGCCAATTTAAGAGAAAGGTTAAGTAGAAGATTAATATTTCAATGTTAATATTGTGATTTAACTTAGAATCATAATGTTATGAATATTAGAATAAAATCAATCAAAAATATAAACGATATCCAATTGACTCAAGACTTGGGGTCCCTTGCCCAAATTTCCGTTTGATACATAAGTCATACATGAACAAATTATCCAAGATTAATGCCACCTACTTAGATCGAAATCAAAGTCTTGGTATATATACAAGATACATAAGTCTTGTACTATGAAATCTTAGGAATGTATGAGTCACATAATGAACTACGAATGAAGCCTCATGGCTTGTATGTATAGACACATAAGTCTAACATACGTTCAAAAGTAAAGTGAACCTAAGATGTATGAAATGAAATGATGAACCCTAGAGGGGTTAAGTATGAGTGTAAGATACACTAAATGGCCAAGTGCATTGGCATAAGACGAAATGAACATTCACGTAATAAGAGGTGAATAACTATGAAAAGCCAAGATGCTAATAATGACGAACGTGGTGACAACATGATACGAGGCTAATGTAAATGATGAGAGCAATCTCAAGTGAGCCTAAGTAAATGTTACCAATATGTATTCACCTATGAGAGTATAAGATAATGAAGAGACCAGTCTCTATGAACACTCTAATGAGAGTATTGAGCTTAACACACTTAATACGAATGATGAAATGAGAAATCATCTAATGAGCTATGATGTCCTCATACTAGATGTCAGCTTCCATGACGTATGAGATGAATGAAACGGAACTTTATACTGAGCACCGATAGACTAGCTATGAGCGGTGATTCCTTATTTCGGGAAGGGCGGAGGTTCACGTAACTCTCATGAGATGATACTGTCCGGCTTGCCGGGTATGGGTCTCCTTATATCTCCTAGTCTTCGAACCTATACTGCCAATATAGGGATCTGGCGGGGTTAAATTCCCATGTACGCTAGCATGTTATTGGATCACTTTGGCCGGTGATTCCACCTCTTTTCGGTGTGGGGGAGACACTGGATTTCATGATGCTCACATGATCTATGTCGGTTAAAGTTAAAATTTCCAATGAATGAATGAGGCCAGCCTCAAATGATGCACATAATGAAATGAATGAATACCAAAGGTGTTAGTATAGGATAATCAAAATGTGAGTTAGATTCAAGTAATGACATTAGGTCATTCTTGGTCATTGCACAACAAACCTAATGAAAGTCTTAAACTACATCCTAGGTATAACCGGTGGTTACACTGGACTATGAACGAAATGAAATGAAGTATGTATGAATGAATGAAGCAGACTCTGTGTTTGCTAATGAAGACTCCCCAGTTGAGGTCCCATATGTTGAGTCCTCATTTCTGGGATGTCTTAATGTCAAGTCCATGATTCCAAGGTCTCATGGCATATGAATGAATGATATGAACGAAGTTATGTGCTACATGAAAAATGTACTGTATGCTATATGATGTGTGCTATGTGTAAATGTTATGTGCTGCGTGCAAATGTGAAAAGTATGATGATGTATGTTATTCTCATGGCATAACTTTCCTATTCCAAATTTGGAAAGCTCACTGACTTTCCAAATCCAAATTTGGAAAGATCATTTACTTTCCTAATCCAAATTAGGAAACTTTCCAAATCTCAATTTGGCAAGTCCACTGACTTGACTTCCAAAAATCATGTTGTTAGGACAGAGCTATTCTTTCTCATGCATGTCCTTGGTGTGTGCTTGCATATACCCATACTTAGTACAAGTGTGTACTAACCCCATACAAACTCTACTATTTTAGGTGCAGGCACAGGTGGACGATAGAGCTGCAGGATCATCGTTGCAGTTATCCGGACATCCAGCGTTCATCCGGGGTTGGTAGGTCCTCATGCATTCGAGGATGCTACTGTTTTATGTTCTAGCTTAGTTTTAGAGTTGAGCTAGTGGAGCATGTTCCACTAGCGTTTCTTTCCTATTTTATTCAGACTATGTATTGGTGCCATTTTGGCAATTATACAATTGAGATTTATTGAACTATTTCTTTCATTTGATTATCTCTTAATGTTAGATGGTTGATATTGAACAAATTACGAATGCATTAGAAATGTTTAGTATGCAATGTTTAGAAACAAAAAGTTTCAAATTTTCCGCTAAAATTAACCTATGTAGAGTAAGAATGACGTAAGTAGGCTTGTCTGCGACCTCTGAGAGGTCAACGACGCCGATCTCGTCTGGGGTCTACATTCCGGTCGTGACAATAATTGACCCTTCAGAGGTCTTGTACAAGCCTCTTAGCTATCATTCATTACATAAGATATGAAAATTAGTGTGGAATTAAGACTTTTCACAAGAATAATAATAAGAAGCTCTTTCATAAAAACACTAAGGAATAAGTCTCATCGTCACAGGTCAACTTAAAGACACAACTTAAATATCTTAGGGTCACGACCCTTTACATTAAAAGAAATACATAATAAGTCTTATACAAGTCTAAAGAATAACTAAAGAAACATAGACTATGTCCTCGAATATATGATGACATACCGAGTCTTGAGAGAGTCGACTTCCCAAGCTTTGCCTCCTAAACTTCCACTTGCCTCCGACCTATACTTATAGAGTATAGAAAAGTATGGGGTTAGTACCAACATTGTACTAAGTATGACATTATGTAAAAACACATGTAAAAGAGGGCATTATTAATTGAAATCAAGCCTTAATGCTATATAAGTAAAACCTTCATGCATATAGTAGTAAAACAACATATAAATCATCATTTAGCACACAAGGTAAAGCTTCCATAATTTTTAACACAAGAATATATTTTACAGTGAACTCATTTTATATACACCTTACAGTGAATCCATTTCCCTTGAAATTTCCCTATCCAAAGTTATCCTAAGACACCATAAGGTAATACATGAAGAAACCACCCATACAATCTCTTCAATACACACCTAAGTGATTCCTAAGACTGCCAAAGATAGCCATACTTCACCACTCTTAACAAACCGACATTCAATATCAAAGACACTAGAGGAACATACTTACATTGAAGGACTTCACATAAGAACCATCCTCGAAGACAACCCTCAAGTTACACTTAGTGCAATGTGAAGGTAGCATCCCATACTACTACTTCTACCTTAGTGTTTCTTGAGGATTCCCTTTGACTAGGCACATCACATTCATCATTACATAATTTTCATAAATCTTACACATAAATCATTATACTTAATAATGTTAAACATAAAATCCACATACTCCACTTTCATTAGACATAAAGTCACATTACTTCATTTTGATCACATAATAACCCATTCATTCAATTTCACTTAAGGACACACCAAGACTCCCTCCAAATGCCTACTTGTGAATTGGATAGATGGCGTCCCATACCACCACCTAACCTAAGTAGTACACCCTTTAGAAGACTTAGTCATTACGTTCTCTTTTGGGGGCTACCTTTAACCGACATAGACCATGAGAGCTAGACATAATATTAACCCCTACCGGATGAGGGATCACCACTTTCCTAAGGTAGGGTCATTCTTAAGCCTTTACATGGATTCTTCATTAGCCACCCCTATGCGGGCACATAGTTAAGGGATAAGGAGATTGCTTCTAATTAACTCATTCTCTACTAACGCGGAGTACTCATCTCAAGAGGTACATTGGTACAACATCTCAACTAAAGAAGTAAACCCATCCCTTCTTCAAATCCTCTCGGTGCTAAGCATAACACCCCCAGGGAGTCTTAAACATTCATTGACTATAGGTTATGGAATAGCTATTTAGCACCACATCTCAACTCACGAAGGGTACTTATCCCTAGAGGTTACTTTTGAACACCATATCTCAACTCACCAAGGGTATTCAACCTCCAACCTATCTTAGAAAGTTCTTGGGAATAGTAAGGTTTCTACTAAACACTTCATCTCAACTCACGAAGAGTTTTCACCCCAAAACTCCCTTTATCATTACTAGAGTTTTTTAGGAAGATTAGGGAATTGTCTAGACACTTCATCTCTACTCACAAAGAGTTTCCACCCTACAATGCCCCATTCACATTCATTAACTTCATTCATTCAAAGTGTGTGTGTGAGTAAATGTGAGCACACCTTTCACATAATCACTATTTTCATAACATTGACTTCTAAACATGCTTATACCTTGATTCATCATATTTCACACACTAGCATGCTTCACATATACATATACATTCAAATCATCACTTCATTTCACATTCTATTCCTTCAAGGACATAATCACAATACACACATTTATACATACATTTATATACTTAAAATAAACACCGCCACCGAAGATGGACCATACCACTCAAGATCATTTCGTGATAAGAACTAAACAATATAACCAACTTACCCTTCAACCAAGCTTTCACCATCTTTACTCAGTTTCTCCAATAATTCCTCATAAAATAGCATTTAAGGCAGTAGCTAATCACAATATAACATAAAGAAATACAATTCCAACATTATCTATAAGCACTAAACCCACTTCATAAGCTAAAAGTTGGAAATATGCATGAGCATGGGTTCATTGGGGTTTTGACATTAAAATCATCAACTGACACTAAAAACAACATATTTCAATCATTAAAACATTTTCATGCCTCATGCATAGATTCAAAGATAGAAGGAGTTGAAGTTTGAAAATCCTTTTTGAAATCTCTTCGGAATGGCTCCTTGAATAAAAGAAGGTTCAAGGATGAACTACCATACCTCACTATGATGAAACTCATGAAATTTGGTGAATAAAAAGTCCAAAGCCTTGACTTTTAGCCCTTTCTTGTGTTCTAGCTTTTACGGAGTTTTAGAGAGTTCTTTCTTGAGGGAGGGGTTTTGATATTTGAAAATGGAGTTTAACCTAGATTTACTAGTATAAACCTACTTAAAATACCCCTAATACCCTAAAACAAACGTCTATGCTTCATAAAATACTTGGGGTGAATTTACTAAAACACCCCAAGCCTGGACGATTCCTTGACAACTTTTACAGGAGCAAATCACGGGCCCTACCTACGGGGTGTTGTTTGATCGATGGCCCATTTTATTGGACATCAATTGGTTTAGAGACTGGTTTCAAGGGGTAAAGCTCCCCACCACTAACTATGGAGCTACACCCAAGAAGGCGGGCCATCGACCAGTGTACGGTCCGTTGATGGAGTCGTCGATTGGGACAATGAAATGGCAGTTTCTGCCTTAGAGTTGGGTTCCTCTTCTAGGGCCCATAGTGGGTCCTAGGTGGAGTCATACCCAGACGTTAAACCCCTAAATATGTTCATCTATGTCTTAGGTTCCTCCCACATAAATTTGGACTCCAAACAACTCACCAAACATGCCAAGGCACACAAGAACTCACATAAGCACCTAGACGTCTAGCCATGGAGCGTTTTGGTCGTTCTTTAAGGTTTGACCTCCAAACTTACCAAAATGACTTCAAACATAAAAATTAGCTATTTTAACACATTATTAAATCATGGAACACTAGCGAAGCTTTAGTTCAATCTAGTTCTTTATGAGTGTCATTACATTCAAAATAAATTATCCCTTCCCTCACTGTTTCCCATGATTAATACTATATCTTGGAATATTAGGGAAATAGGATCCCAAGGTTCTCTCAAGAGACTTAAAATGCTTAAACATCAACATAAATTTCCATAAATGTTCCTGCAAGAACCAAAGGTGAACTCGAGGAAAATTGACAAATTCAAAAGGAGATTAGGGTACACTTTCTGTTTTCATAACTACTCCAACAAAATTTGGATTTTTTGGTCTAAATATTACACTATAGACATTATTAAAGATCGATAACAACATGTTCTCATCCATATTTCGCATCAACACGAGCCTATTAATTTTTGCATATCAGTTATCTATGCTAAATGTTAGGAGATCCATAGAATTCCTCCTTGGAATGAGCTTAGGGACATCTCTAATAGGATCTATGGCCCCTGGGTGGTTGTAGGATATTTTAATGTGATCACAGGTCCAGAAGAAAAAATAGGAGGTCTGCCTTACAGAATTGAAGAAAGTCATGATTTTATATCTTCTTTGGAAAATTGTGATTTGCAAGATGCTGGATATTTAGGGCCAAAGTTCACTTGGAGTGAAAATAGAGACCCACTCAATACAATCTGGAAGAGGCTTGACAGACTTGCTTATAACAACCACTGGTTTGATGTTTTTAATGAGACCATGGTTACTCATCTCTTTAGAACTTACTTTGACTATCCCCCCCCCCCCCTTTAATTAACTGTAGTGATGTAGATGTTAAACTTATTAAATATTTCAGATTCCTTAATTTTTGGATTGAACATGATGACTTTCTTGGTGTTCTACATTAAGCTCGGTCTCAAGAGCAGGAAGGAAACCCCCTTCAAGTCCTTCATAAACTCAAGGCTACTATCAAAGCTCTTAGTGCATGGTCTTGGATAGCTTATGGAGAGTTCTACGAAGGACCTAAGAGACTAGAAAATATTATTAAAGACCTGGAAGAAAGCCCCATCAACAATAATACCCCGGAGAATAGGATGAACATTTCTAAGGCTAAGGCAGAATTCACTAGATTTTTGAAAATTAAGGAAAAAGTCCTAAGCCAAAAGTATAGGATTAAATGGCTTGAAGATGGTGATACTAACTCCGCTTTCTTCCACAGCTTAATCAAGGATAAAAGGAAAAGGCTTTCAATACACAAAATCAAAGATCAAGAGGTTAATTGGGTAGAAGGAACTACACAAGTTGTTGATGTTGCAGTCAATTTTTTCACCAATATGTTCAAAGCTGAGCCCACCAAGGAAGATAGTAATATTGTTAATCTCATAGAGGGTTGCCAAAATTGAAGACAACAACAACCTTAACACTTGTCAACCCTCCAAGAGATCAAAGACATAATTTTTTCAATTGACTCAGATAGCGCCCCTGGACCAGATGGACTAAACAAAAATTCTACCAATCAACCTGGCAAATCATAGCAGCAGACCTCCATGAAGCCATCATTTTATTCTTTTAAGGTGCTATCCTTAAAAAAAATTCTCTCACACTTGTATAGTGATGCATCCTAAAGTTAGTTAATTCTCTTCTTGATTTTTGTGAGATTAGGCCTATCATTCTTTGTAATACTTCGTGCAAGATCATTACTAAATTGATCAATAATAGGATTTCCCCAAATTCTTCCGAATATAATTAGCCCCAACCAAAGTGGTTTTGTTAAAAGGAGAGCTATTACTGAAAATATCCTCCTTGCCCAAGAAATTGTCAATGATATCGGTAAATCTAATTATGGGGGGAATGTTTTTATTAAACTAGACATGTCTGAGTCCTACAATAGAGTCTCTTGGTCTTTCTTATGCTTTACTTTGAGGAGGTTTGGGTTTAGCTGAATGTTGGATCGATCTTATTTGCAGGTTCATCTCCAATAATTGGTACTCTGTTCTTGTGAAGAAAGTAGGCAAGGTTTTTTTAAATCAGGATGGAGTCTTAGACGGTAAGACCCCCTCTTCCCAAGTCTCTTTTTTCTCTCGGAAGAATTACTTTCCAAGATGCTTAATTCTTTGTATAGAGTCCCTGCATTTATAGGTTTCTCTATGCATCCATTTTGTCCTCAAATTAACCATCTCTTTTTTGCAAATGACACTATCATTTTCACTAGCAAAAGGAAAGCCAATGTTCAAGCTATCCTTGCAATCTGGAAAGCTATGAAAGAGTCTCTGGACAATCAATCAACAAGAACAAATGTTCGTACACCCATGGCTCCTACCACCCCCTTATCTCTATCAAAAGGGTTGGAAAAATTCTTTGTATGAGATACGAGCATCTTCCTATTAAATATTTGTGACGCCCCATATATAATGGGAGGAAACTCCTCGAAATCTTCACTGATTTGATCTGAAAAATTACCAATAGAATTTAAGGATGGCATCTTAAATTGTTGTTCATAGGAGGAAGAGTGACTCTCATTAGGAATGTATTGCTTTTCCTAAATGTTCATACTTTGGCAGTAGTTCATCCTCCTAAAGGCACTCTTGAGGTCATTCAGAGGTATATTACTCGGTTCTATTTGTCAGGTAATGAGGAAAAAGAAATATAACTGGTTTCTTGGGAAACTCTTAGCTACCTGTACAATTGGGGGGGGGGGGAATCAAATTTTAGAAAACTCGAAGACACTTGCAAGGCTTTCACGAGTAAGCAATGGTGGATATTCAGAACTACTGAATCTCTTTGGACTAATTTCTTGATGTCCAAATACTGTAGTGATGATCACCCTACCATTGTCCAATGGGAACCAAGGCAGTCACATAGTTGGCTGGCAATGCTGAAAATTAGAGAAGAGGTGGAAGAAAAAGTTCTTTTGAAAACTAACAGGGGGAACTCTAGTTTCTGGTTCGACAAATTGAATGAACATGGCTATGAACTCTTGGAGAACACTCTCATATACCAACATATTCCTATTAACTATGTCTTTCAGTAGGGTCACACGAATTGGAATGCCCTCAACCCCCAACCCCTGAATCACATCACACATATCATTACCAGTTTTAACATCAACTTGGAAATAAATCTTGACGATATTCTTCTCTGGACCTCTGATGAATCTGGGAAGTTCTCAGTATCTTCATATTGGAAGCTTTTAAGAAAGAAGAGACCTTTGTCTCTTATTGATGCAAAGATATGGCACAAACATGTACCATATAAAATGTCTTGTGTTACATGGAGGGCTATTCATAACAGAATGCCTATTGATGATAAGATAGTTGATAAGTTTGAAATAACCACTGTTGCTAATTGTGTTTTTTGTGTTGCTATAGGTATGAACCCTGGACTTGAATCCTCAGAACACCTAGTTTTCAAAGGAGACTACGCACAACGAATCTGGAGCTCCATAATTGGCAGAATGGGCATTATCACAAGGCACACAAATCTCACAGAATTGCTTCAAAGATGCTGGATTTCCACATCCAAAAATCCAGTTGTTGAATATGTTTTAAGTATTATCCCTCCAATCATTATATGGGAATTATGGAGATCAAGGTGAAACTCTAGATATGAGGAAGAGAGAGCATCCACCAAAAGATCTATTTCTTTGATCTCCTTCAACATCAATTACTTAACCAAAAAGGTTTTCTCCAACATTAATATTCCGGAGAATTGGGAAAGCCTACTTAAGCTCGTGGAAATACAACTTGAAGACATCCACACCACAGTTAAATGGTCAAGACCCTCGCATCACTCCATGAAGTTGAATACTGATGGCTTTTGTATTAGAGAATCTAGTGGAGGAGGTGGAGTGGTGCGAGACTCAAATTGAAATTGCATTATGGACTTTATTCTTCCCTTGGGAAATGAAACCAGCAATACTACTGAAGCAAAAGCCTTCCTCTTTGGCCTAAACTGGTCTATTGCCAATTGACACATCTTTACTACAGTTGAAACTGATTCCCTCATCCTCCTAAATAATATACTCAATTTATGATCTACTCCTTGGAGGATGAGAAAAACGGTGGATGAAATCAGAGAGTTGATTCTCAGACAAAACATTCAAATCAATCACTTCTAGAAGGAAGCCAACAGAGTGGCGTACAAACTTACTTCTTATAGTCATGTAACCAACACCACCATAGTTCTTACCAACACATCCGGTCTGCCAGCAAGTGTTAAAAGATTCATCAACTTAGATAAATGGCAATTTCCATCCTTCAGGATTAAAAAAAGAAAGCCTTCCCTAGTTTACTATGTCCCTCATTGAGAAGTCTTTTTGTTAGTTGCCACGTTTGTGCAACTTTTTTTTGCCCATTGCTACTGTAACCTTCAATAAGGCAAGGTCTAGTCCTCCTTCTCCAATCGTAATTGTTTCTCAGTGGAAATGATAGATATGAAATTTCAATTTAAAAAAATAAAATTCTAGCCTACTTATTTTAAGAAGCCAAATGTTGGGCCTTTTTCTAACTTTCAGCACTCCCTAGAAATGCCAGCAGACCTGGCCCAAACTTTCATTCAGCAATTGCAAGCCCAACACCAATTCCTCCACCAACCCGGCCCAACACAAATCAAAAGAAACCAATAAAACAATTCTACGATGCAAGCGTACAACAATACCAAAATAATACCCGACTGACCTGACCCCTGTAGTGTTCTTCTTCCTTCCAGTGAGAAATTGAGCCAGCAAATCCAGCAGTGACCCAACCTAGTTGTCGCGTCCCTATCCCTCTCTCCTCTTGAAGTGTTCTATCCGTACAGAGACTGTTGCCGAATTTTCCAGGTGTCGAAATCTCCTATTTCTTTCGTCCTTTCTCTTCAAATTGAGCGTCTAAGATCGTTTTTCCGGTGAGGAGGGGTACTATTTTCGAGCTAGCCAATCTTATCTCTTCAAGGGAGGTTTGAAATTCTAATTTTGAATAGGAAATCCATCAAAAATACCCTCTCAATTTCCCCTCATTTCAGCCCATATCTCCCTCTATATAAATCTTTTTTCATCTTCATTGTACTGGTTAGAAAAAAAGTTGGATGAAAAATGGGGGGAAAAGTTGGACGAAAATTGAATGGTTGGCATTTTCTAACTGTTATAAAGAGAATAACATAGCAAGAAATAGCTATAAAAATATCTAGAAAACACAGAGAAGAAAATAGTTTCGAGTCCGCGTTTCACTCTTTCATCTCGTTTGTCATCCTCCCGGTTGATTGGAATCCGTTGGTGGTGGCGTAAGTCTCTGGCTACTCGTCTAAGTTTGAATTAAGTGTTCTCTTCAACTTTGAGTTTAAATTACTTAAAAAAGGATATATTTATGTTCATATATTTTGATGTCTTGAGAATGTTTAGGCATTTAAGTGTTCTTTTCTATATATATGTTTGTTGCCGCCAGGATTAATATGTTAGTTTAAAAATCATTGTTTGGCTGGGTGTGTTTTGCATCCATGTTTGAGCAGGAAACAAGCATGTCTAAATTTGCACATATCAAGGTCCCATTTTATTTTTATTTTTTTACTTTTTATTATTCATGACTGAAAGTTATGCACTATCTTGTCATATTTTATTACTGTATTATTATTTATTGGTTTGTTCATGTTTTAGTATACAAATTCTCTAATATTGCATAAGCTTGTTGTTGCTTCCCCATTATATAAAATGCACTCTTTTCTATCGTGAATTGTTTTCACTTACAAAAATGCTAACATTTCTCAGTTTAATATCTAGTTTTGGTTAAAGTGATTTGTCTAGCATTTAATATGATTGGAAGTATTCTTATACCATTTTGTTGCGTTTAAATGTTAGGATTCAACTAGACCAATTTTGTGGCAATATTTTCTATATATATTTGTGATTATAATCTGTTAAACTCAATTCCTTGTGAATGACCCTTATCAATATTAATTATGCCTTTTTAAAAGTGGAATATTGATGCATCATTTTTTGTTGTATTGCATGTGATCATTAGTGGAGTCCTGTTCGGACTCAAATACTTTCTCATTTGCATTTCGATTGGGCCACGAAGGCCCAATAGTTATTTCTCTAGTCTGCTAGCCCATACAAATAGACGAAAAGGTCCCGGAGATGAACAAATATGCAACAGATCGGAAAAGTGAAAAGATTGGGCCAAAGGCCCACTCTTAAAAGTTGTATTTTGTTACTTTTGGTCTAAGCCCACTTATTTGCTATTATTATGATAGTCACTAGGACATGTACAAGATGTTGGGCTAAGAAGCCTAAATCATAATTAGGCCCAGTACTGGCCAGGTGGACAGATCCAGACTTGGGCCCAAATCTTCTTTCCCCATGTCATTTATTTGTTATTATGTGTTTTATGTGCTTATTTAATTATAAGATTTCAAAAATTCAACTTCCCAAAAGATAACCATTTTGAACTAAAAGTTTAAAATCAAGTATATATTTTACATTAACTTAGTTAGGCAATGCTTATCTTTTAAAATATTAGCCAAATAATTAATTGTCAAATAACCACGCGTTAGCGGGCATTTCGGGTGCTTTAAAACCCTTTCCGAAATGCTAATATGAACTCTGAACCCCTTTAAATATTTTTCATTAAATTTTCTGTTTTAATCATTAAAAAATAGTTTTATTAATTTTCGTTTAAAAATTAAGTGACAACTCTTAAACCAGTCTAATTATATTTTTATAATAAAACAACGCTCTCGCGCATGATTCGTTGTTCAGGTACTCTTCTCTGCTCCGGCTCTGCCAGGGCAGATGTAAGTTGTGCTATTTGAGCCGACATAGCAGCAATTTAAATATTGTCAAGTGCCTCAACTTGAAGTGAAGATCTAATACCTTCTAAGCCTGACTGGAGACGCCTTACATCGTTTCGAGAGCATAGACCATAGAATATACCTTGTGTGTCCCTTCTATCACTTTGTCTTTCCAAATCTTGGTGAACAATTCAGGTGTCATTTTGATCGAACTATCTAGATTCTCAACGTAGTGGTGAAAATCATTTCGCATATTAATTAAACAAATTGACATCAATATATATACATATCATAAATATATTCACTATTAATATATATTATTTATATTAAATAACTTATAAAAGTTTGTTCGGCCCTTTCCTCTACTCACACATTCGGACCCGACTCAGTTTCTTTCTTCCTGACATGAGTCCTTTTCAAAACCTCCGGTTCAACGGGAGTGCATTCCAATTATTTTTTCTATAAATAAAAAATGAAATTTATAATGATATACATATTAGTCAACGAATTATTTATGTAATTATATCAGTTAGAACTTACCATCTCTCTTATAATTGTTCCAACGGTTTTTGCACCTTCGGTATTCAACGAGCCACCCTTAAGACTACCTCTAGACTTTTTTGCTTGTTCTGATATTGCCTTTAACCTGTCTGTGTTCCAATACAGACCCAATTCATCAAAAATATGAGGCAACATCCAATACGGACATTCAACACTATCCCAAATTTTCTTTAGCCAACTAGACAGTTTGACGGATGCCCTCCTCTCAAATGTGGTCGTTATGACAAAATTGTACCTCGGCTCCAAAATACACATAGTTTGAAAAAAAAAATGTTAATTAGAGGATAGTGAAAAAAAGTAAAGTATACTAAACTTAACTAATACTATATATACCTTAAATTCATTAAAACACCGTCTGGCGTATTCTATTTGGGATCTCGCTCCAACAGTGATAAGCCTGTGTATAAAGTCTTCTAACACAGTCTTTTAAAACCCGGGCAGTATCCTTTGCAGGATGCCACCTGCAAAACACATAATAAATATGTTAGTTCATGAAAAATGTATTAAAGTATAAGAAATAAATAAAATAAAATAACAAATAGATAACAAAACAAACTTAAGATGGTTCGTCCGGCTCAATCATGACTCTACCAAGTATGTCTTTTTGGGCAGGATCTAGAGCAAGCATCTCATCATCTTGTGTACCACTAGGTGTAGCTGTAAATGAGGGTGATACATTAATAATGCAAAGAACGCTGAGTCAATGGAGGTGTATCGGCCATAACATCTGATTGCTCGCTACTAGAATCTTCAATCCTCAGGACAGATAACTGCAGTGAAGTACCTGTGGGAGATGGAGTACCTGCCGATAAGGTTGTGCTCCACGAATAGCCTGTAGGTCCTCGTAGTATCGTGCAGGCAATTCTGATGAAGTAGAGGAAACACCGATTGGTCGACGATAATTAGGATAGTATTATCGAGGATTGGCTGTACCAAATAGAACAACAAATAAATGAGTATCATTGTTGATGCGCTATGGTGTAGAAGAAATAGATCCTACAATATCCTCAGGATCTATGGGTCTCCTAGACTTCTTATTTTTTGCCTGTTTAGTCCGACTGACTCCAAGATGATTGCGATGTCTATCGCTGTCACTGTCTGATGACATCTATATGCAAATTTACATGTATAATGTATATAATAATCATAATTTAATTTTTTTTAGAAAATTACACTAACTTACCTATATATATACATATATATACTAGCTAGCTACCATTCTACACTATTCCTCCTCGCTTGTTTCAATTCTATCATTCTCCCATTCTTCCTCCTCAATTGTTTCATTTTAATTGTGTTCCCATTGTTCATCACCAAATGAGTCATTTTCCTCATTCTCGGATATTTATTCCTCAACATTCATTATATCATCATCAGATACTTCTTATAATATGTGTTGAGGATTTTACAGTGTGGTTTCCAATTCAACATCAACTTGTTGTTGAACAATTGTAAAATCAATTTGATACGCCACATCTAAGACATTGTCAATTTCAATTCTTCCCATAGGCTTATGTTTTTATATAAAAACCCACCAATCAGCTTTGTCTCTACGCAATGGGTATGTAGCGTAATACACTTGTTAGCATTTTGTGCAATGATAAAGGGATCAAAAATTCTGTATTTCCTGGTGTGCTTAACTTCAATTATATTATGTTGATGGTCCACCTTTATGCCTTTATGTGATGGGCCAACACACTCACACCGAATCAATAAAACCTTCTTCTTAGGGCAACCTTAATACCTCAATTCAATAATTTTATGAATGACACCATAATATACAATAGTTTGACCAATACCATCAACATCACCTTGTATGTAGACACTGCTATTATTTGTTTTCTTATTTCTTGAAACTTCTTCGGTTTGAAACTTAACATCATTGACACAATACATATTCATTGTCAGTACTTTAGATCAGGTCAAAGTGATACTTATTTCACTAATTTCAAATGTTGGACACTTTAGTATTCATCGTAAGCCTATGTGATTGTTATTGTACACTTACATATTATAACATGAATATATTATATATTAAATACTTAGTGATTACACACTTACATAGTTTCGCACTCATTTGGAAAATTTCGTATAGATGGCTTCATTACCCCATGTGTTTATGAACCAGCTGATCATTTTACATTCAAGTATTTCGTTAGTTAATGAACACTTATTAGTATGTAATTTGATAACATATTTTTAACACTTACTTGACATATGATTGAATCTCTAGATAATTAAGCAAAATATGTGTCACTGCTAATCGAATTTTATATAAGTGCCTCTCTTTCCACGTTTTTTATATCCTAGAGCATTTTGATTCAAAATTGATATCGGTGGAAATAAAGGATCAATATTGCCTTCATCATTGCGATCGGGCCTGTTTCTCATACATGAAAAATCACCACCAAAGTAATAAGAATAAAAATAATTAGTCTCTCTCCCAATATAACCTTGAACAACTGATCCTTCGATCCTTCTCCTTAGCTTAATTGTTTGCTTGGAACTGTCAATTTTTTCTGCATGTATATATATATATACACACACATTAATAAAAGTCTTGGTGAATATATAAAACTTAGTGAATATTTCAAATGGATACATCCATCTTGTTTGAATCGTACCTCCGAGGCGGACCTCTTGTACAAGGTGATTTGGAAGATGCTCCCTCACATCAAAGAAACCACATGGAAATAGCTTCTCAAACTTAGTGGTAGTAACAAGAATCTTTTCCTCCATTATGTCTAAACTACTCTCCAACAACTTTCGAGAAAACAAATCTTTTAAGAAAGACTTATCTATGTGACTGGTTTCCATATCCTTTTGGGTAGATAGCTAAAAATGATTGGAATTAAAGTTTCCATGAATACATGACAATCATCACATCAAGATTTTGTCATAGAAGATTGTCCTTCAAATACAAAAACTCCCAAAATATGCTTTTTTTGGTCCAATATGTTCAACATCATATCCAGGCAGTCTAGAAGGTGAAGCTTCTGTAATTATAGGTAAATGAAAAACTCTCTCCCAAATTTGATGCACTATGAGTAATGGAGGTGGGGGGTCACTTTCAACCTTATTTTTCCTAAATTCATTTTTCATCTTTCTAAACTCATGGTCCATTGACAAGAACTGGCGATGACAATCAAACCATGTATTTTTCTCGCATGCTTTAAAGTGAATGACTTACTATTTTCCATGCAATACGGACATCTTATCTTTCCAGCTATCATCCAACAAGACAATATTACATATGCAGGAAAGTCATTTATAGTCCACATTAAAGAAACACGCATCGCGAAATTCTTCTTAGTTAATATATCATAAGTCAAAATGTCTTCATAGCACAATTGCTTAAGCTCATCTATCAATGATTGTAGATATAAATCAATCAAACTTTTTGGCTTACGGGCACTTGGAATAACACAACTTAGAAAGATGTAGGGATTGATCATGTACATTTCAGGAGGAAGACTATACGGAGTAAGAAATACCGGACAACATGAATAAGCAAAGCAACATTTGAGAATGGTGTGAAACCATTTGGAAACAACCCCAATCTAACATTTCTTGTTTCACTAGAAAAATCAGGATATACATTATCAAAATGCTTTTATTCTTCACCATCAGATGGATGAGACAAGACACCCAACAACCTTCTATATTCACAATGTCATCTCATATGTGGGGCAGACTCATCGATGCATACAACCTCTTTAACTTAGGAATGAGAGGTAGGTAATGCACTCCCTGGGACTATCTTTCCATCCGGAGTCATCTTACAACAAGCATCTCCAAAAAACTTAAAATTTTCTAATTCAGTATCAAAATTGTAAAACAATATGCAGCCATTAACACACAATGAATTCTATCATACGTCAATTCTAACTTGGAAACCAAATGCTTTGCCTAATAGAAGTTCTTAGTTATGTTAAACTCCGGATTAACTAGTTTACCCAAAAGATCAACCATTGAGGATATAGTCGAATTAGGAAAAATCCAATCTGATTTAATATTCGTTAATATAACCTCAAGTGACAAGGCAGAATGCAGTCTCCCTTCACGTAGTGGACGACTAGACTTTTCTAATTGATCATAGAAGCGTCTTGCTTCTTCATTAAGAGCTTTATCAAAATATTTTTCCGATTCCATCTCTCCTTGAACCCTGAAAGCATCATTGATCATTTCATGAACCCTATCATGTTAAACCTTTATTTGGCTATGTAGTGCAAGCATATTATATTCATCCACTGACATAGAATTACGAAACATATCATCCAATGTATATCTTTCTCCATGATCAATCCATACAAAATATGTAGGCTTAAATTCATTATGGTACAAATGAACCATAACAATATCTGGTTAAAAAAACTTTAAGCATTTACATGCACTATAAGGACACATAACCAATCCATTATTCTTGAAAATGCCAAGTGTCATTGTATATTCAATCAAATCTCTAACACCGTCAATAAACTCACTTTTCAAACCAACACCAGTTTCATAATGCATATTATACATACACAATCGATGATCTATCGACAAAAATATAAACATTTTAGTTATGTTATAATTTAAGTTTAATAATAATTTTAATGCCTGTTAATATATATTATAAATAATTACTTAATAATTATATAAAGTAATTATTTATAATATATATATATATATATATATATATATATATATATATATATATATATATATATATATATATATATATATATATATATATATTTCATAAATACTACATTTCAAGATGTACAAAGTGCGCTTAATTAATTCATATATTTTAATAAAGTTTAAGATTTGAAATAATTTATTATATTAATTCTAATGAAGTTTAATTTATTATAAATTAAGTTCAAAGTTTAATTTCTGTCTAATTAACTTTAAATTAAGTTCAAGTTCTAATTAAGATTAATCACTAAGGTCACCAAGAAATTGTTATATTCAAGTTCAATTTCTAAATTCAAGTCCATATAAAAGTTATTAGTTATATAAAAATTTCAAATCCAATAATTTATTATATTCAACTTCTAAGTTCAATTAGTTCATGAAGTTCTAATAAAATTCTATAGTTATATTCATGTTCCATGTTCAACTAGTTCAAGTTCAAATTTTAAATTCATATTCATATTTAATCTATAAAATTAGTTATATATAAACTTCTAATCCAACAATTAATTACAGATCAAGATCTAATTCAAAAAAAAACTATTCATCACATTCAAACATTCATCAATATATATTCATAACATTCATCATATAATACTCAAAACACTTCAATTACTTATTTAATTTCAAATTAACACTTCACTAACTATTTATCAGTCAAAACTTTAAAAAAAATCCTCAATTCAAAAATCTTCAATCCAAAACCCTAATTATAATCCTACTTTGAAATCTTGAAAACCAATTCATTCACTAACTAACAATGCCGAATCAAAGTATGCCTAATTTTTAAAAATCCCTAAATTCAAAAATCTTCAAATCTATATGCCTAACTAACAATAATCAAATCAAATTAATAATTGATCAAACACAACCCAATAAACAAAAACAATAATATACTAACTAAAAATCAACTATAATCATAAGAATTGAAAAAAACCTAAAGTTGGGAGCTAACCTTAAAATGAGGAGAGAGGCAGCGACGGCAGTGTATGAAGGTGGCAGAGACGAAATAAAGTGAAGAGAGAAGGGAGAGAATAGATTGAAGAGAGAATAAGAGAGAGAGAACAAAATTGGAAATCTTGATCTGGTCAAGATATTTTGAAAGAAGCGACCGACGGAAAAAGTCTCCTGTCCATCAGTTTTTTAAAAATAGTTGACCAATATTTTGACCAAAAAGCAACAAACTAAGAGGCGTTCTCCGTCGCGTTCCATAAATGTTTGACCATACATTTTGACCTAAAAGCGATAGACTTTGAGATAATGTATGTCGCTTCATTAAAAAATGAATTCAACAATTCATTATTAATTATATATATAGTTGGCACAAAAATCCACACAAAAAGTGATGGACTAAGCGATTCTATACGTTGTTTTTTTAACAAATTAAAAAAAATAATTTTTATTAAAAAGCAACGGACAGTATGGATAATGGCGTCGCTTTTTGGAGCAACGTCGTTCATCACTTTTATGTCTGTCATTTTTAGCAGTTTTAGTAGTGATTGGATACGGAGATTGTTACTACATACCCAAACTTTAACAGGTGAAGGCTTCCATCTCATAAGACCTACTTTGGAAAAACCCGGACACTACTATGTGAGAGTTCTCCCTTAACTTGGAAGTCCGGACTTAACTAGGTGTGAGTTTCTTTTAAACTTGTAGGCCAGATCCATCTATGTGTGAAGTTTCCATCTCATTGTCTCCATCCAGTTAGGCTAAGCATATACCCCTTAGACTAATTATTAAACCTTACTTATACTCATGTCTCATGAAAGGATGTCCTTGAATATCAATCCATGTTCAAGTGATTCTATCACTTAATGCATTCAAACATTCATAGGGTAGAGGAGGTGGGTAAAGGCCTTCCACCACAATTCTTTCCATTAATATTCTATTCATCACATTAGCCTTAGTCTCAAAGCCCTAGTGATCAACATTAATGACTACAATCCCTACCCTGAAAGCTTCACTTCTTACCATTATCATACACATCTAGGTAACAAGATATCATAGTCACAAGCTTCTTTTCTCAAGCTATTCTAGCCATATTTCATAATAATGATTCGTTCTTAATTATTACTAGTCATGACCAATCATATATACGTTAATCGAATGCAATTTTTGTTTACATGTTTCTATTTTTGAACATTACTATCCATGTCATCAATTCTAGAAGATCAACTCTAAGTTTCCAATTTCTCTTCACAAGGCATAAACCCACATTACTTTAAATTCATCAATTAAACTAGGGTTAACCATGGAAAACATGTAATATTATCATAATGTCATAATTCAATACTAATTCAATCATAAACAAGCAATATCCACTCAATTAGATTCATACTCAACTTAACCCATAATATTGGAAGAAACTGCAACTTGAATTGGGGATTTCATCTTCACAATTGGGTGTATTCTAGGGGGCTCCTTAGATTGAAGAATCCATGGATGAATAATCTAACATAACTTTGATACAATTCCCTCACATACTTGAAAGATTTGAGGAATTTGACCTAGCTTGACCCCCCTTCTTCTTCTTCTACTTCTTCCTCTTCTTCTTCTTCTTCCTCTTCTTCTTATTCTTCCTCCTCCTCCTCCTATTCATCTTCCTCCTCTTCCTCTTCCTTTTTCTCTTCTTCTTTATCTTCTTCCTCTTCTTATTCCTCTTCTTATTCTTCTTATTCTTCTTCTTCTTCTTCTTCTTCTTCTTCTTCTTCTTCTTCTTCCTCTTCCTCTTCTTCTTATTCTTCCTCTTCTTCTTATTCTTCATCTTCTTCCTCTACCTCTTCTTCCCCCTCCTCCTCTACTTCCTCTTCTTCTTCTTCTTCTTCCTCCTCCTCCTCCTCCTCCTCCTCCTCTTCTTCTTCTTCTTCTTCTTCTTCTTCTTCTTCTTCTTATTCTTCCTCTTCCTCCTCTTCTTATTATTTCTTCTCTTCCTATTCTTCCTCTTCTTCTTCCTCCTCTTCATCCTCTTCCTCATCTTCTTATTCCTCTTCTTCTTCCTCCTCCTCCTGTTCCTCCTCTTCTTCCTCTTCCTCTTCCCCTTCCTCTTCTTCCTCCTCTTCCTCTTCATTTTTCCTCTTTTTCTTCTTATTCTTCTTATTCTTCTTCTTCTTCTTCTTCTTATTCTTCTTCTTCTTCTTCTTCTTCTTCTTCTTCTTCTTCTTCTTCTTCTTCTTCTTCCTCACTTTCATGAGAGAGTGAATTTATTGAAGAAATAATAACTAGGATCAATGTATTTCGAGGTCTAATAGCTTTATATATGTGGTGTAAAATAATATAAAATTTCACCACTTAACCCCTAATTAGTTCCGAAATGTTCCACTAACCCTCAACTTAACTGACATAAGGATTACACAGTCTCAACCCATGAGACCGCGCTAATGGGCCATGTGTCCACCCACGGTTTGTGATGATCAATCGTGGGTGAGGTAGTGTGGCTTGGTTATTGGGCCTTGACCCATGACCCCTCATCCACGGGGCATGGGTACCCCTACAGGGCGTAGGTCCCCCACATAGGTACTATTTTGCGCACTTTCTAGGGTAGCTTTAGGGTCCTCAGAGGACCCTTGGTTGGTCCTTAGGGAGTCGTACATTGACATTTTAACCCCTAACCCTTCTTTCTAAGTATGTGAATTCAAATCTACGACTCTTACACTCACGTCAAGCTTTAGAACTCTCACATAAGGCTCTACTTTAGCCTACTAATTTTTTGGGTGCTATAATATCTCCCCCTTAGGAGCATTCGTCCTCAAATGACTATTCTAAACACCTCTTAAAGGAAATGAATCTAGACTAGTAGTATATCATGCTTGAAAAAACATTTTACTCCACACAACCAAGGAGGAAAACATCAACTCCAAGCTAAACATACTCAATGCAACACAAGGGAGTAGGAACTAAATCTAACAACCCAAAATGCATGAAATTCTACATCTACTCATATTCAAGGAGGAATTATCATGTCCAAGCTAAAACATGCTCACCATACACTCATGGAGCCTATATGCAATCTATACTCATAACATTCTTCAAAAGAGGAACCTCTCAACTCTAAGCTAGTACATGCTCATCTATTCATCTCATGTAATTCTATAGGCAACTCTACTCAATGCACTACCACATGAGGAAAACAATTCACATAATTCATTCCTATCAAGACCTAAGATTTTATATGAACATGCGTATAAAGAAATCATGGCCACACATATAGACACAATGGCCTTGTTATCTAGTCACACCATCTCAACTTGGGAGTAAGCCTAGGTTGACTTTCTAAGCACCATCACTTTTAATTCTAAGGTCGGATCAAGTTATCACTTAAGCTTTCACCAACATACCCAAATCTCAAAATGGCCAAGTAGGGTACTACTATCAAAAACACATAACCATAATTAAGTTCATTCATACTAAAACAACATCAAAGTCTAATATAATAAGTCACAAAAGGAAAGAAATCTCGAATCTACTAAACCATAAAATACATACCTACCTGTAGAAACATTAGGTCACTTTTGTTCATTTCTATCTTGAAGAATATAGACCTATTCTTCTTTTGAGCATTCTCATCCACACCACAAGAAGCAACTTGCTTATACTCTCTTCCATTATCCTTTAGCACCAGTCTATCTTTCATTTGTGCCCACTTTCTCCACATCCATAACGACCATCCATGACGGCTACGCACTTACCATGGTGATTCCTCCTACACTTGGTGTAAGTAGGCTTAGGTAATGGAGACCCACTACCCTTCTCTTGGTTAAACCTAGGGGTATTCGAAGGATCTTAAATGGAATATCTTTGTTTCACCCTAGGTTGACCTTGTCCCTCGAACTTTGCATTAGAAAAGTTCCCATCATCGATCCTAGATCTTTTTGCCTCCCTATTCTTTTCTCGAGTTTATCTTCCTCCATTTGTTGGTCATACACAATAAGACGTGACATATCCATATTATAATGGAGCTTGTCCGTACGACATTCTTTTTCTACCATGTTGGGCACTCCCGTTGTCACATCCGGGGAGCAACCCCTAGACGTAACCGGCGTCATCGTTCTCTTTGAGGACTAAGACTAAACTCTTAGCTGACATCATTACATACATATGTTAAAATGCGGAAATTTTAAAAAAAAAATATACATCTACCTTGAGGTTTACATAGACCTCTACCATAAACATAACATAGTCATATCGAGTATACATAGACCCTTCGTATATGAAGATTACTTAGTCTTATACTTTTATTTCACATAGATATATAAGATATAACATAGTCTTAGTTGGATGTCTCATCTCCTAAACCATCTAAACACGAGCATATCAATTGGGCATATCCCATACATTAAAGTAATAAGGCCATATATAGGCTATACAAGTTTAGTACTCAAATCAAAAAGAGAGAACTAAAAGTCTTATAACTAGAACAACATCATAATCTTTATATAAGCATTGCCCTCGGAAAGTGAGGACCTACCCAACTTGGAGGAGTGAGAATTCCAAGTCTTCCTTCAAAATCGTCTCAAAGCCCTTCAACGATCGGAACCTAAAATATTGGGGAAAAGGAAGAAAATGGGGTTAGTACACAACTTGTACTAAGTATGAGACCATATGCACGTGCATCCTAAAATAATGCTAAAAAGGGGGCATTTCAATAAAACATGCAATTTACTTTGAAAAGCCTCATGCACATTCAAGAAGACCATACCAATCAATAAAACATATTCATTAAGTCAAGAGCATACATATCACAAGACCAACAATACTAAGTCTAGTCAAGCCAACATGCTTATCCACACAATTTGAACACATAGTCAAGACAACCCGATTATCAAGCTATAACATCAACAAGCATGAATAAGAGTTCATTACAACATAACCAAAGCAAGATCATTACCCATGAACCCTCATTAATTAAACTAGTGCAATGACTAAGCAAAGCCCCATAGCCTTACTCAATCAAGTGAACTCAACAACAATCATGACCAATGTCCAACTTCACATAGCATATCATTAATAGTACATATCCTCTTACTTTTAGCAATAGAGACCAAACATAGATTCATAAGTCAATTCAACATCATAATATAGCATCAACATGTAATATCATCATATACATACTATTTACATTTATAAGCATATACATATATAAGAACATCCTCCTAAAGCTTCCCTCAAGGCAAACTTGTGCAAGGCATAGGTAGAGTCTCATACCCCTACCTAAGCTAAGTCAAACCTCCTAAGTCACCCTAGTTGGTTTGTACTTCATTACATCATTTTATTTTAGGGAACACTTGTCTTAACCGACATAGACCACAAGAGCTAAGTGTGGAATCCGGTGTTGTAAAACCTTACACTGATGGAAGGTGGTCTACCGGCCAAAGTAGAACCAAACATAAACGTAGCTTTCTAGGTGGATCCACTAGCTAGTCTTCCTATGGGGGCAACATAGTTAAGGAACTAGGAGATAGGTATGAAATCTCTACATGCCATTTGGTAATTGGAGTCTTATCTCATGAGAATTCATAGGGTGAGTATCCTTCATAGGGGAGTCACACCTCATGTGGAACTATAGGGTGAATCTTCCTCTATGGAAAATCAACACCTCCCATTGTCAAGTTGTCTCGGTGCTAAGCTAACGTCCCTTTTGAAATGGCTTTAGTGTCTTTATTAATCATCATAGCTTAATGTAGGTCATAGGGTCTATCTCTTATATAATCATCGTCATCATAGCTCAATAAAAATTGCATGAGTATTGTCCTTTCATTATAATTCATATAAGTGAGGTTAGTACATTTACATAATCACATCATGATAAGGCACATTGGTAAGTTATCACCATCCTTATAACATTTACATGTTAGCCAACAACTCAAAATCCATAATTCAAGATATTTCAATTCAACATCATACCAACCCTATCAATCTTAATATAAGGTATACTTCAATACAACATCATCACTAAATCACAAGTAACCATAATTGAAGTAAAGAATAGAGATCACAAGACTTACTCAATATCCTTCACAATGTCGTCATCAAGGTCTTGCCATCAACCCTCAACTCAACTCAAAAATGGTGTAATATCATCACACCACCATAATCAACATAAAAAGACCAATTGAATCATTATACAACAATCCCTCACTAGTTCATAGCCTAGAATTAGAGACTTAGATCAAGTTCATAGTCTACTTCACCTTCTAGGTCAATTACTCAAAAACTAGCATAATCAGATTACAATGTATAAAAATCTACTCATAATTAGCATAATACCAACATAGGATAGTAATTCACACACTAACTAAGCAAATTGAATCAATGCTATACAATTCAATTTAAGATTACAACCTAGGGTTAAAGGGAATAGGTAATCTTCTACAAACTAGACCAATCCATCAAGAAATAAAATAATTAAGTTATAATACATGTTAATCTATTTATAATATCCAAAAAAAATCATAAACAAAGCAATTCACAAGATCAATTTCGTTTTGGATGAAAACCCACTTGAATTTCATACTTTTGAAATCAATTTGAAGGAAGCCTTTGGGGAAGGAAGTCCCAAAGGTGAAAGAAATCTCATACCTTAGTATTTGATTAAGATTTATGTAGAAACATTGGTTACTGCAACCCTATAACCCACCTGTACCTTGTCTTCTATGGTGTTCTTCAACTTGGGAGAGAGAAAGAAGAGAGAAGAAAGAGAATTCGGGTTTGGGAATTATGAGGGCTTAGGTTAGTTTAATTAGCTTAGGGTCTTTATATAGGTCATTAACTAACTTAATTAGACCTCCCTTAATTCCTAACTAATTAACTAACCACTTAAATAATTAATTTAGCCAAACTAAAAACGTGCAGCAAAACAGTGTGCCCACAGACGACACCTCGATCGATACCTCATTTGTCAATCGACGGACCAAGGGACCAACCGTCCTGTTGGTCCGTTGTTCAGTTCAGAGACTTGTAAAATCAGGCCTCCCTTGGATTTGGATAAGTGTCCACCGACAGAAGCAGTCCTCGCCCGGTCGATTGGACAACGGATCGTTGGTCGCATCCGTTGGTGGACACTGCCTTGGGCAGCCCTTGACCCCAAAATGCAAGGGTCCTCCTCAAGGGCCCTTGGTTGGTCTTTGTGGATTTGTTCCAAGATGTTTCGATTATGAATCAACTCAAATACGTGTTAGGAACCCTTCCACCAAAATTCAACATTTTCCGACTCCTAAAACTTAGTCAAATAGGCTAAGGCACACTAACACCTCATTGAACTAGTTTCCGTACGTCATGGACGTTCCTTGATGTTTTGATTTCTAAACTTCCTAAATGACTTATATACATTATTTATTACCTTAAAACAGTGTTTAAACCTTTTGACACCTATGTTAGACTCTAGAATACGTCTTAGACTTTCGAAGTGTTACACCCGTCAAAAACCTACTCATCATATCCCTCGAATTCGCCACCATAGATGGAGCATACTTGGATAGTTGAGTGAATTTCAAGGCATACCTATTAACACTCATTCTACCTTTATTAAGGTTAATGAACTCTTCTACCTTATTTTCCCTCACGAGACCTACTTTGAGAAAGCCCGGGCACTATTATGTGAGAGTTCCCCCTTTACTTGGAAGTCTGGAATTAACTACGCGTGAGTCACCTTTCAACTTGGAGCCCAGACCCATCTATGTGTGAACTTTCAATGTCATTGTCGATATCCACTTGGGGACAAGCTTACATCTCTTAGACTAGTTATGAAGCCTTACTTAACATTCATGTATCATGGAAGGATGTCCTTAACAATCATTCCATGTTAAAATGATTCTATCACTTCATGCATTCCAACATTCATAAGGTAGAGGTGGTGGATAAAAGCCTTCCACCACATTTCTATCCATGAATATTCAATTCATCAAATTATCTTACTTTCAAAGACCTAGTTATCAACATTCATGTCTAAAAGCCCCACCCTCAAATCTTTACTTCTTACAATCATCACACATATCTAGGTCACAAGATATCATAGTTACAAGCTTCATTCTTAATCTATTCTAGCCATATTTCATCATGATGGTTCATTCTCTATCATTACTAGTCGTTATCCATCATATATACTTTAATCTGATACAATTCATGATTACACTCTTCTTCTCTTGAACAATTACTATACATGTCATCAATTCTAGAAGATCAACTTTAAGTCTTCAATTTCCTTTCACAAGGCATAAACACACATTACTTCATATTCATCAATCAAACTACGTTTAAACATGGAAACATGTAATAATATCATCATAATGTAGTAATCAATACTAATTCAATCATAAACAAGCAATATGCACTCAATTGATTCATACTCAACTAAACCCACAATATTGGAATGAACCCTAACTTGAATTAGGGATTTCATCTTCAAATTTTGGGGAATTCTAGGGGGCTCAATATATGGAAGAATCTCCTCCTCCTCATCCTCCTCATCCTCATCCTCATCCCTCTCCCCTTCCCACCCTCCTCCTCCTCCTCCTCCTCCCCTTCCCACCCTCCTCTTCCTCCTCCTCCTCCTCCTCCTCTTACAGAGAAAATTTCTTTGAGGGAATTAGGTTTGTTTGGGTAATTGAAATAATTACTAGGATCAATGTATTTAGGGGTATAATATCTTTATATAGGTGGTTTAAACTAATATAAGAAGACACCACTTAACCCTAATGAATTCTACAAAACTTACTGACTTAAGGACCACACTGTATCAACCCATTAGACTACACTGATGGGCCATGGGTCCACCCACGTTCCATGCTTTTCAATGTGGGTGAGTTAATGTAGCTTCATTTTGGGGAATTTACCCACAACCCCTCACCCAGGGGTGTGGGTCCCCCTACATTGAGTAAGTCTGCACGTAGATACTGTTTTGGGCAGTTTCTATGGTAGTTTATATTCCTCCTCAAGGACTGTTGGTTGGTCCTTGGTACCTTTACGTTTTAGCCCCTAACCCTTCATTCTATGTACGGGAAGTCAAATCTACAACTCTTACCCTTATGTCAAGCTCTAGAACCCTCACATAAGGCTCTAGTTTAGCCTTCTAGTTTTCCGTGTGTTAGATATAGTAATAGACATTTTCAAAACAGAAAACTACTGTAAATTGGGGGATTAGAGTGATTATTATCAACTGCGAAAATAGGGGAGTAATCAAGTAGATTGGGATCCTTGGGGATGCGATTGATTAATCGCCAATTTCGCTATATGGGTGATTATTCTTTTACTAAAAGACGTCGAATCTTAGTGAATAGGCTACGGTTTAAGTGTAATAACTATTTCTCAATAAACCATTACAAATCAAGCGATTTCTCTTAAACCTCGATAAGGCCAACAAATATGAACAAACTAAAACCTCCATTAATATACTCTCTCGAGCTAGATTGGTCGGATCAAATTCCAACCACTTTTTCAAGCTGAATCCACAATAATTGAATCACTACAATCATCAATTGATAAATTTAATTCTGAACCTCTTTCTCAAGCAAGCATAGAATACTAAGCTAGAACTATATTTGCAATTACAATTCATCAATTAAACTCAACTATCAATTGAACCCACTTCAAATCAACAATTAAATTAGTAAGTACTAACACCCATAAGCTAATTTAGATCACATAATCAAACCCCCCAAAATGGGATGTTTTATCCAAACATTAAAAGAGTAAGAAAATGTTGCCAGTTATGTTCTCCATCAGTTTGGGTACCAAATTGCATGTCTTCACAATGCTCAAAATTAGTTCAAAATCCAAACCCAACTCTAAATTTCTACTTAAACACTCTAAGAATCAAAAACCCAATGTAAGAATTCTCAAAATGGGATGTTACCAAGCTTGAGTTATGACCGATGTTACCAAGGTTGAGTTATGACCTACTAGTTGGTGTTCATCTCTCTAAGTGAGCTCCTCCTTAAAACCATTCCATCAAGATCAACTACCAAGAACTTAACTTTCATATCAAACTTTTGAAAGATCTACAAATCAAGAGTGGTTATCAATTCACAAACTAACCCATGAACCCAATTTAGTAGGTCATAACTCAAGCTTGGTAACATCGGTTATTCTTCCTTCTTTCACCTTATGTTCGAGGACGAACATGCATTCGGAAAGAGGTAATAATAAGAAAATTATCTCTGATTGCAATATATAAGAAGGTATCTTCAGAGGGATTGAAAATTGAATATAAAGATACGTGATTTCACCCATTTTGCTCTAGTTGTGGTAATATATAGTGTTAAAGGATCATCAGGTTGATTAAAAACTATTGGATAAAGCTTGAAAAAAAAGAGTGTACAGACGTTCAGTTCGAGTGTGATGATAAGTTCTTTGTGGTTTGGAGTTTGATAATGAGTATGGTTGAATTTTTAGCAAAAGATATGATAAGGTCGATGAAGAGGCGATCAATGATAAACTAAGATAAGTAAATTCATAGAAAACAATTTCAAAGTATGAGCTAATGTTAATAGATAATGAGATTGTGTTGCATGGTTGGGATAAAAAAAAATTCAAGTTTTTCATGATGAGTTTATGTTCGCGGTAGTATATTTTGTCAATGTGTGGATTGCTAAGGTAAGAAATGATCGATTGCATTGAATATTGAGTATTAGGAAGGACTTGTATATGTTCTAAATCATAATTTTCAAGGACCTAAGCAAGAATTCCATTTAAAGCCTTTATTTTGAGGATGAGGTAAAAATATCATGCGTTGTAGGCCAAATAATAAGATTGGACAGCGAGTCAACAAAAAGAACAAAAGTTTGGTGTATTCAAGGATTCAACATATTTAGAATTTTTTGTCATGGGAACAATTTAAGAAAAGGGAAGGAATAAGACCTCTCGTATAAGGCCTTGGTTTGTAGTTGAAGGATTTATTGATTTTGCCTATGAGGTTAGATATTAATGTGAGATGTGAAATAGTTCGGTACAGACTTTCAAGGAAGTTATCATAGACTTTTCTAAATATTAAATTTTGGTTGGGTACCAATAAATGATGTGTGGAAGATTATATGTGGTTATGTCTAGCTAGATTGTTCAAAATATGATAGGTAACAAATGGATGTTAAACTGTGTGGACCTACAGTTTTACATAGTTAACGAGGATTTTGAGAGGATTGATACAACTTTGTTGTTGGGACGATATAAATTGTTATGATGTGTTACATAGACATTTGGTGGTGAATAGAAGTTATGAGCTTATATTACAAGAGAACTATTGGAGTGAACAAGGATTTTTTTTCTCTCTGATGATGTCTTCCTCATCAGGTATGTGCCCCTAACGATCTCTATGTAAGGTTATCGTGTTCAAAATCCTAATATTATGTATTCTAATATTTAATCTTACACATGGCATCCAAGCCTGGATTGTTTAAATAGATAATTTTCAAAATTTATATAACCGGATCAGCCTTTGTAGGGTAATAAAGACTAATTACTACCCACCATCCTTATATAAATAAATAATTATGTTTTGTTTTAGATTGTAAAAATTCTGAAAATTTTTAATCCTCCCATGATGTAATAATTATGTTTTCTTTTAGATTGTGCAATAATTAAAGTGGTTTTTATACTAAGTAATAAATAATACGTGTGCCCTTAGTGCAATATTATTTGTAAGGCACCAAAGAGGTCAAACTAGAAAATTAATGTTTACACATATAATATTTATGATCACTTGGCATATGCGGATTAGTACAATTCATTATTTATTGATATATTCAATATTATATGGGAGATGGGTCTGAGTTTTCATCATAGTGCAAGTGTTATGTTTCTATAGTTTGTTAGTCAGCAAAGTAGTCGAACTAAAATGTTTAAAATTATCCACATGCACAAAATTTTATGATGTTATGTGTACTTTGTATTTATATAGTTTGTTAGCCACCAAAATGACCATACTAGAGAAATTAATGTCTACACATATCATGTTTATGTTCACTGGATGCATGTATTATGTTTCTATAGTTTATTATAACCAAAGTGGTAAAACTAAAATGTTTAAAATTATTTCCATGCACAAAATTTTATGATGATATGTGTTCTTTGTATTTATATAGCTTGTTAGTCACCAAAGTGGTCAAACTAGAGAAAATTAACATCTACACATATCATGTTTATGTTGACTTGATGCATGTATTATGTTTCTATAGTTTGTTAGTCACCAAAGTGGTCAAACTAAAATGTTTAAAATTATTCACATGCACAAAATTTTATGAGATTATGTATGCATTTGTATTCATATAGCTTGTTAGTCACCAAAGTGTCCAAACTAGTATGGTTAAGAAAAATATGCACTCATAAAATTGTTATTTATCTATGAAGGTTAATTAAATGCCTATGTTGAAAAATATATAGATAAATTGACTTTCACTATTGCTAGAACTTAAAAAGGTTTTACCCAAAGGTGAATATATCATTCTACGAATAGTGAAAATTATGAGGTAAATTAATATTTTCAATCAAACATATATTGTATATCCAAAGATGTCGTATATATTTTGTTAAATTATTTAATTACGTAGTAATAATTTTAATATGGCATTTAAATTATGATAGTGTGTTGTAGTATCTCCAAAGGAGAATTATGATGTAGTTTTATCATTTTATTAAATTCACATTATTTTTGCTATGTGAGCATGTATTTATTTGTTGTTATTCCTCTTTATTCGCATGCTTTGTCTGTTACTATGTTCAATGGATTGAACTTCTCTGAATTGCATGAACAAGTCCAGTTCCACTTAGGTGTTATGGATATTGATTTGGCTTTGCTGAATGATAAACCTACTGCCATTACTGATAAGAGCAGTGAGGATGAAAAGTCTTTTCATAAATCATGGGCACGCTCTAACATATTGAGCCTTGTGTTAATGTGAATGATTATTGCTAATAACATTAAGAGTACTATTCTACAAACAGAAAGTATCAGGGAATACCTGAAGTTTGTGAAAGAATATTTTTGTTCTGATGATAAGTCTCTCGCTGGTACACTAATGGCTGAACTGACAATCATGAAATTTGATGGGTCGCATAGTATGCAAAATCATATCACCGAGATGAATAACATTGGAGCAAGACTTTGGACCTTGGGGATGAAAGTGGATGACACCTTAGTCCAGTTTATTCTGAACTCATTGCCTCTTGAGTACGAACCATTTAAAATTAACTATGACACTATTAAGGATAAGTGGGATGTTAGGGAATTGTCCAGTTAGCTTACTCAGGAGGAGTCAAGACTTAAGAAATAAGGAGGTCATTCCATTAACCTCATGGGTCAAGGAGCTATTAAATGAATTAAAGTGAAAGCCAGCAAGTTTAAGAAAAATGAAGCACCTGCTAAAGTTTCGTAGGATGCTTATAAGGAACTCAAGGATAATGTGTGTCATTTGAATGATAAAAAAAGGAAAAGGAACGACACTATATGAAAGATTGCCTGAAATTTAAAGCTTGGTTTGAAAAGAAAGGTACATTTAGTGCCTTTTTATGTTTCGAATCAAATTAAGTAAAAGTTTCTCATAATAGTTGGTGGCTTGATTCTGGTGCAACTACTCATATATCCACTATGTTGCAGGAATTCACTACGATCAAAACTACGAATCCAAATAAAAAAAAATCTTGTACATGGGAAATTGCATGAAGTCTAAAATTGAAGGCATAGGGACTTATAGTTTGATCTTGGAGACTAGACATCACCTAGACCTATTACAAACTCTCTACGTTCCTTCAATTTCTAGGAATTTTATTTCTCTTTCAATACTAGATGTTTTTTGATTTGATTTTAAGTTTGGACATGGTTGTTTCAATTTATATAAGAATACTATTTTTATGGTTCTGGTGTTCTTATTGATTTTTTATATAGATTGAAACTCGATAATAATTAGATGTAGTTCACTAAATGAAAATTCTAGTTATTTGTGGCATAAATGTTTGGGTCATGTATCTAAAGAAAGATTAAAAAGATTAGTAAAGAATGAGATTTTTCCGAATCTGAATTTATTGATCTTAATATATGTTTGGATTGCATTAAAGGAAAGCAAACCAAGCATACCAAGAAAAGTACCACAAGGAGCACTCAGCCTCTTGAAATTATACACACTGATATTTGTGAACTCTTTTATGTTACATCTTTTGGTGGAGAAAAAATATTCATCACTTTTATCAATTATTCACGTTATAGATTTGTCTATTTATTGAAAGAAAAAAATCTCAAGCAGTGAACACTCTCAATGTGTACGTTAAAGAGGTTGAAAGACAATTAGATAAGAAAGTGAAAATTATTGGGTCAGATAGAGATGGTGAATATTATGAAAATTGTGACGAATCAGAATAATGTCTAGGTCTATTTGCAAAATTCCATGAGAATGGTGAAGTTGGTGGGAGTGTTGAACGACAAAGTCTTGAAATTAATGAGGTAAGGGTAAATATTTTATTGCCCATGAATATACCTACTTCCGCGCCAATCACAAGTATTATTCCTCTTGTTGAAGAACAGTTTAACAATGTTGAACAACATTTGGATGAAAACACTTCAAGAAGGAATTAACTCACAAGTATGTGACGCAAATGAACTACAAATAATGCCATTAAGAAAATTGAGCATTTCATATGATTATGTGATTTATATGCAAGAGTCAGATTTTTACATTGGAATTAATAAAGATTTGATATCATTTTCACAGGACACAAAAAACAATGAGTCTAATAAATGGATTGATGTCTTCACTGACGAATTAAAATCCATGGATTAAACAAAGTCTGAGATCTCGTTCAATTACCAGAAAGTTCTAAAATAATTGAGTGTAGATGGTTCTTCAAGACCAAACGCGAATCAAATGGTAATATTGAACGATATAAATTGAGTTATGACCTACTAGTTGGTGTTCATCTCTATAAGTGAGCTCCTCCTTAAAACCATTCCATCAAGATCAACTACCAAGAACTTAACTTTCATATCAAACTTTTGGAAGATCTACAAATCAAGAGTGGTTATCAAGCCACAAACTAAACAATGAACCCAATTTAGTAGGTCATAACTCAAGCTTGGTAACATCGGTTATTCTTCGTTCTTTCACCTTATGTTCGAGGACGAACATGCATTCGAAAAGAGGTAAGAGTAAGAAAATTTTCTCTGATTGTAATGGATATGGAGTTATATTTAGAGGGATTGAAAATTGAGTTTAGAGATACGTGATTTCACCCATTTTGCTCTGTTTGTGGTAATATATAGTGTTAAAGGATCATCAGGTTGATTAAAAACTATTGGATAAAGCTTGGGGAAAAAAGAGTGTACAGACATTCAGTTCGAGTGTGATGATAAGTTCTTTGTGGTTTGGAGTTTGATAATGAGTATGGTTGAACTTTTAGCAAAACATATGATAAGGTCGATGAAGAGGCGATCAATGATAAACTAACATACGTAAATTCATAGAAAAAATTTCAAGATATGAGCTAATGTTAATAGATAATGAGATTGTGTTGCATGGTTGGGATAAATAAAATTCAAGTTTTTCATGATGAGTTTATGTTCGCGGTAGTATATTTTGTCAATATGTGGATTGCTCAGGTAAGAAATGATCGATTGCATTGAATATTGAGTATTAGGAAGGACTTGTATATGTTCTAAATCATAATTTTCAAGGACCTAAGGAAGGATTCCATTTAAAGCCTTTATTTTGAGGATGAGGTAAAAATATCAGGTGTCGTAGGCCAAATAATAAGATTGGACAGCGAGTCAACAAAAAGAACAAAAGTTTGGTGTATTGAAGGGTTCAAGATATTTAGACTTTTTTGTTATGGGAATAATTTAAGAAAAGGGAAGGAATAAGACCTCTCGTATAAGGCCTTGGTTTGTAGTTGAAGAATTTATTGATTTTGCCTATGAGGTTAGATATTAATGTGAGTTGTGAAATAGTTCGGTACAGACTTTCAAGGAAGTTATCATAGACTTTTCTAAATATTAAGTTTTGGTTGGGTAACAATCAATGATGTGTGGAAGATTATATGTGGTTATATCTAGCTAGATTGTTCAAAATATGATAGGTAACAAATGGATGTTAAACAGTGTGGACCTACAGTTTTACATAGTTAATGAGGATTTTGAGGGGATTGATACTACTTTGTTATTGGGACGATATAGATTGTTATGATGTGTTAAATAGACATTTGGTGGTGAATAGAAGTTATGAGCTTATAGTACAACAGAACTATTGGAGTGAACAAGGGTTTTTTAAATTTTTTTTCTTTCTCGAGTTTTGGCGTGACGTATATAATGGTATGAAAGGTAGTTTCAAAATGGAATGTGAAAATTCGTGTGAAGTTGACATTAGGTGTGATTTAATCTTTTACCTCGATGGAAAAGTTTTTAAGATGAAATTAGTGTTCTCAGTCTTGAGTGTGACCCATATTTGTCATAAAATGCTTATTTGGAAAGAGAAATCGACATGGTTTGAAAATTTTGGAAGCGATAATGTGCCTACTTAGAAGACGTTAGATCTAGTGACAGTTTTAGAGTAAGGTAAATGGTTGGTGTGGTTATGATTTTTATTGATATTAAGAGTGTTAGTCATAATGGAGTATTGTGATAAGTATGTGGGGTTTGATAAATCTAGTATGTGTAAGATTGTAACGGGGGATTAGACTAGTTGATTATGGATGACTAAAAATTGAGAGATGGAATCAAATGAATTGAAATGCTTGATATGGGCACTATGTGAGGAGTATCCTGTGTTATTCGATTTTGGTTCTATACATCTTTATGTGACTCACCTTCTTCGTTTTAAACATGGTTTAGAGTATGATTCACTGCATATGCTCATGTATATTTCTACAACTATGGGTGAATCTCTAGTGGTGTATCGGATGTACCGATCCTCTTATGTCCTCTTGACAGAGTAGGATCCTTTGGAAGACTTGGTCATATCATTTATGATAAATATGGTGTTGTTCGGATAGTTAAAGTTTTTCAATGTGTCTACAGATTCAACCTTGCGTATAAGAACTTATATAAGAGATACTACGAATAATTACAATTGTCTAAGAGTGTAGTTAGAGATTCTGTTAGCTTCGGTGTATTGCTAGTTAAGTGGTTACTTGATTTTTTTTTTATTTGGGTTAGATAAGTTTGGTTCTCCCTTGATTAGTTCTTGATGTCTAAAGATCGGATTTTTAAATTAAAACTTAAGTTCATGGAAATATTGTGTTGTGAGAATAAAATCTTGATAAAATTTGTGATGGTTTGTGAATTATGGGTGTTTGGTGGTTGATTCAGGCTCACTAATGGTCGTAACCAGTGTTGATTTAGAAATTTATCTAGGTTGTGTGAGAACTGATTCCTCATGATAGTTGTGTTATGGTCCAGTGGGTTCGAATTTAAATTGGGTCTAGGATAGACTTATAGTGATATGGATGTTGTTAGTTTTGAAATCTTATTGTGGTCATTTATTTGAATAGATTGTTTTGATTTGGGAGTTCAATGAAAGGGGAAGACTCAAGTCCATAGTGGTTGTTCGACTATTTAAGGCAAGTGGATTTCTAAACTCTTATTAAGTGTATGAAATGCGTGTATTTCCTTGTGGTATATGTTGGGGGTAATGGAAATTGGTGATGGGTTGATTTGTCCACATTGATTAATTCTAATGATGCAAAAAGGGTAATAAATAGGTAATTTGATAAATTGTGTGTGTGTGTTGTGTTGAGAATGAAGACTGGTTTGAATGACTTGTTGAATCATTGTTGATATTGTATCGTGATTGTGTTGTTGTGAATTGGGCAATGTTATGAAAATGGTCATATCCTCTGTATTTGTGTGAACATGTCATTTGCATTATTCTGAGACATGGTTGTGACTAGTGTTATGTGCATTGAGAAAGAATGAGAACTTAAAGAGGATGTACCATTTCGAGGGACGTATCGCGCGCCGCGATGGATATTATATTTCGAGGGACGTATCGCACGCCCTGATGGATGAGGGACGTATCGCGCGCCGTGATGGATACTATATTTCGAGGGACATATCGCACGTTACAATGGATGTATGGACAGATATATCCCCCATGGGTCCTGGATTGAGAGACAACGGCTGTGTATCACTAGGTCGATATGCATCACTGTACTTGACATTGTATTCCATTGCATTGCAGATACTTATCATTAGTGAACTTGATATTGTGTTTTGATGATCTTGTGAATGCCTTTCGGTGGAACTGGTGATCGATGAATACTGAGCTTGTGGTTGAGGATATGCAATTTGTTAAAGTGTTGTTGTTGAGGATATGTAATTTGTTAAATTATTGTTGTTGAGGATATGTAATTTGTTAAAGTGTTTTTGTTGAGGATATGTAATTTACCAAAGTGTTGTTGTTGAGGATATGTAATTTACCAAAGTGTTGTTGTTGAGGATATGTAATTTGTCCAAGTGTTGTTGTTGAACTATGTGCTATGTAGACTATGAACTGTTAGGTTAGGATGATTTTTATGCAAGTTGTAGTTGTGGAGGTTCGGTTGGGGTAGTAGGAGTACCCGTATTTCATCCCCTTAGATTGTGTTTAGAGGTTTACTTTTTGAGTGCGGTGTGGTTTGGTAATCACCCCTTGCTTCTACAAATTTTTATAGGTTACTAGCACGGACCTTTGTGATATATTCTCTTCTTTTCCGAGGCTTCTTGGAGAATTGTGAGGTGGTTGTTTGTCATCTTACTCCTGTTTATAATTTTGTTCTACTCTAGAAACAATGTAATATGAGACTTATATTTTCTTTTGATTCAATTGTAATACATTAGAGGCTTGTACACGTGACAATCAAATTTTAGGGATATATTTGAGTTTATTATAGAATTTCCGCATTTTATTGTAATAGTTGTGTTTTAGGCTAATTTGTCTTGGTGGGATAAGACGAGTGCCATCACTTTCATTTCTGGATCGTGACAATTTCTACGTTCATGTTCCTTTGGTCATACACAATCATTTATTCCTTATAAATTCGTGAGATCTCTTTTCTGTGACAATTGGAAATCATTTAAAATTTTCATAAAGGATTCTTCCACAATCCATTGATATGTTTCGCCGAAGTTTTAGAATTAAAATTTAGGTAGTGACTTTCTATTAAAGAAGAAAATAAGAGAACAAAGAAATATGCAATTATCTATGAACTTCGCTTCACACAAAAATCTTCTATATACAGTGCACGGGAATTTTCATTTATTTTTGTTATTTTGTTTCTTGAATAATTTCTTTTGTATTTTCATTCGAGAGAGAATTTAAAAACATACATTGTGTATTCCTTTTTTTTTTTAAATATATAGATAAAGATGTAGGAGTGACAATAATAATATACAAATACAATAAAGGCACATAATCTGGGTAAGATATTCTTCTTTCTATTGTCATTCCTTATTCTTTTAACCTCAAATGAAGGAGTTTCTTTATAATTTTGCTAAAACATCGGGCATCAACGTAATCCATTGAATTAGTAGTTTTGATGTTAAGTCCACTATTTTAAAAATAGATGTTCACTTTTACTTATAATATGACAATATAATCATGATAATAATTATTTTTAATAGATATGTAAGTAAAAATTAACGGAGAAAGTAAAGTGTTGTTGTAAGAGATATAAATCAATTAGAACACTAGGGTGAATGTAGCATGAAAATATATTTTCGCATTCCTTCATCAGCTATTAATTGATCCAAATATTTTTACTTTTTAATATTTATGTTGAGTATGAATTTTTTTAAGTATGAATTTGCAGTTGTTTTGTGTTCATTTTGATCTAAGAAAATATTGTGTCACAAGATACACTCTTTGCTATCTATATAAAAATGATACAAAATAGTGATTTATCATAAAATGGTCATAAATCGAATCAAAGATTCTATAAATAATACTTTAAATTTCATTCAACTACTAATTTTTTAATTGAAAAAGTTTAATATTTTATATCACGATACAAAATCTATAAGATACTAGATACTCTCATTAGACAACAACTATATGATATATATGCGGCAAAATAAAGAAAAAGACTACAATAACAAAAAGATAGGATAAAAACATAAAGAAATAATATTTTTTTATATATATCTTTGTAACGGCCTAATTTTCTTTAGAACTAATTTTTGACGTAATATATTTTTCTCTAAAACATTATAATGATAAAAGTATTGAAATTCACTATATAAGTACACTTTCTTTTCCTTTTTTTTTCTTTGTAAAATTACATATATATCATATAATCTTACTCAAATATTATTTTAATAATAAAATTTTGTAAAAGATATATCACGTTTTAAAATTAAATATGAAAATATTTATGATAATCGTTCTTAGTGTCATGCACATATAAAATTTCAAGTATTAATATCTAAGAGAATAATTGTACTTAAATGGTGTCCATAATTTACAGTCAAAACCTCAAGAGGAAAAACTATTGCTGACCATTTTTTTATCTTGATATTATTTTTCTGTTTTGTAGGTTATGTTTTTTTTTACCAAATTGAGTAAATTAATGAATAATAATACTTAAGAAGAGTCACTTTCTTTCCATATTTAATTTTTTTTTAATGTATTTTGAAATATTTCAATGTTATCTGATCATTTTTTCTCAAAAAACAATTAACTCTATGAGAAGCTGTAGTAATCATTAAAAATCAATTGTCCAATATTCTTTCAATTATAATTAATTACTACAAAGCTTTAATTTAGTATATCAATTTTATTTTAGAACATCCTATACTATATGAAATGATATACACATGCAACGCACGTGCCGTGAAACTAGTATTATCATAAGTGAAAAGCTCCAACATTCGAAGTTGGATTACCATTTTCCCCCTAGACTAAATAAAAATGTTAAAAAACATGTCAAAACTAAAATATTGAAAGTTATTTATCAGTAATTTAACTACATTCAATTGGTAGAAATCTTTCATCTCCCCATTAATTAACCTAATACAAATTACTTGAACTCAAATTACAATCCTACTATTTCATATCTCACATTAACTATTTTTTCCCTTGAGCTTACAAAAGTTATTTGAACTTCTCATGTTCCTTGTCAAATAAAATTGGAGTAATATGTAGTGCATGTGCAGTGATTTTCTACAACTCAAGTCACATTAATCTTTCATCTTTAAGCTTTATATAATATATATATATATTAGCAGCTATATGTCATAAAAGTTTGAATATATAAATATATTGTTGATTGGTATCTACTTTATTCCTCTTATGCTCATTTTAGTTCTCAATAATATATGTTTAATATATGAATTTTTCCTTGAGTTTGCTAACTAATTCTTATTTATTTCTCCCCTTTTGAGATTTTATTTGGCAACTCTACGTTCTTTACTTCTCATCATCAGGTACATAATGGATATGTTATTTACAACTCTTTTTAAATCAATTTTATTATTACACATACATAAAATATAGTTTGTAGGGAACGTGATATAGAAGTAAGATTTTTGAGATTTGAGAAATTGTCGGTATAATTTTCATGATATTTATTAGATCTTATACTTTTTAACATTTTTTACATATTTTAACTTTTTATATCAAGTCTCTTCTTCTTTACTAAGGATCAATTCATATTATATTTCGTACTGCAATTATACTTAAACAATACAAGTAATACTCTTATGTTAAATTTTCATATGAAAGAAAGTTTTCTTGGATAGAGGATTGATTCTTATAATATTTCGTAATATGATTATATTTCTACCATACAAATAATATTCTTATGTTAAAGAAATCCTAATCTTGAATCAAAGAAAGGATACATGTAGGTGCGATGATAATTAATATATATTGATTCAATTTTTTTTATGTCAATAATTATTAATTATCTTCGTCATAATATACTTACTATTTTTTTACTAGGTATATACTATAACATTGACAATGATATTCCAGACATATTATGTAAAAAATATTATTAATTATTTCTTACTTATGTCCCAAGTTCACTTGTAACCCAAGTAATACTATAAATATTATTTAATAAGGAATAGATCTCGTCCATACATTGGTTACTTGATAGACGTACCAGATTAAATAATAAAAATTATAAATTGATCCTCCATCCACCCATTAGGGTTACCACATATTCACTACATTAATTACATCGCTGACAATTGTGGTAATATAAAGTTAGGGCAAGGATGTAGAAACCAATTTACAACTAACTCTTCCGTTTTTCTCTATGATGATGTCTTCCTCATAAGGTATGTGCCCCTAACGATCTATATTTAAGGTTATCGTGTTCAAAATCCTAATATTATGTATTCAAATATTTAATCTTACACCTGGCATCCACGCCTGGATTGTTTAAACAGATAATTTTTATAATTTATATAACCGGATCAGCCTTGGTAGGGTTATAAATATTAATTACTGCCCACCATCCTTATATAAATAAATAATTATATTTTGTTTTAGATTGCAAAAATTTTGAAAATTTTTAATCCTCCCATAATGTAATAATTCTGTTTTCTTTTAGATTGTGCAATAATTAAAGTGGTTGTTATATTAAGTAATAAATAATATGTGTGCACTTAGGCAATATTATTTGTTAGGCACCAAAGAGGCCAAACTAGAAAATTAATGTTTACACATATAATATTTATGATCACTTGGCCTATTTGGATTAGTACAGTTCATTATTTATTGACATATTCAATATTCTATGAGATTGGGTCTGATTTTTCAATATAGTGCATGCATTATGTTTCTATATTTGTTAGTCACAAAAGTGGTCAAACTAAAATGTTAAAAACTATCCACATGCACAAAATTTTATGATGTTATGTGTACTTTTTATTTATATAGTTTGTTAGTCACCAAAAAGACAAAACTAGAGAAATTAATGTCTACACATATCATGTTTATGTTCACTTGATGCATGTATTATGTTTCTATAGTTTATTAATCACCAAGGTGGTCAAACTAAAATGTTTAAAATTATTCACACACACAAAAAGTTTACGATGTTATGTGTGTTTTGTATTTATATAGTTTGTTAGTCACCAAAGTGGTCAAACTAGAGAAAATTAACATCTACACATATCATGTTTATGATCACTGATGCTTGTATTATGTTTCTATAGTTTGTTAGTCACAAAAGTGGTCAAACTAACATGTTTAAAATTATTCACACGCACAAAATTTTATGAGAATATGTATGCATTTGTATTCATATAGCTTGCTAGTCACCAAAGTGGCCAAACTAGTATGGTTAAGAAAACTATGCACTCATAAAATTGTTATTTATCTATGAAGTTTAATTAAATACCTATATTTACAAATATATAGATAAGTTGACTTTCACTATTGCTAGAACTTAAAAAGGTTTTACCCAAAGGTGAATCTATCATTCTACGAATGGTGAAAATTATGAGGTAAATTATATTTTCAGTCAAACATATATTGTATATCCAAAGATGTCATATATGTTTGGTTAAAATTAATTAATTACCTAGTAATGATTTTAATATGGCATTTAAATTATGATAGGGTGTTGTAGTATCTCCAAAGGAGAATTACGATGTAGTTTTATCATTTTATTAAATTCACATTATTTTTGCTATGTGAGCATGTATTTATTTGTTGTTAATCCTCTTTATTCACATGCTTTGTCTGTTACTGTGTTCAATGGATTGAACTTCTCTGTATTGCATTAACAAGTCCAGTTTCACTTAGGTGTTATGGATCTTGACTTGACTTTGCTAAATGATAAACTTACTGCCATTACTGATAAGAGCAGTGAGAATGAAAAGTCTTTTCATAAATCATGGGCACGCTCTAACAGATTGAGCCTTGTGTTAATGTGAATGATTGTTGCTAATAACATTAAGAGTACTATTCTACAAACAGAAACTGTCAGGGTATACCTGAAATTTGTGAAAGAACATTTATGTTCTAATGATAAGTCTCTCGCTGGTACACTAACGGCTGAACTAACGACCATGAAGTTTGATGGGTCGCGTAGTATTCAAAATCATATCACCGAGATGAATAACATTGCAACAAGACTTTGGACCTTGGGGATGAAAGTGGATGACACCTTAGTCCAGTTTATTCTGAACTCATTGCGTCTTGAGTATGAACCATTTAAAATTAAATATAACACTATTAAGGATAAGTGATGTTAGTGAATTGTCTAGTAACCTTACTCAAGAGGAGTCAAGACTTAAGAAATAAGGAGGTCATTCTATTAACCTCATGGTTCAAGGAGCTAGTAAATGAGTAAAAGTGAAAGTCAACAAGTTTAAGAAAAATAAAGCACCTGCTAAAGTTTCACAGGATGCTTATAAGGAACTCAAGGCTAATGTGTGTCATTTGAGTAATAAAAAAAAGAAAAAGGAACGACACTATATGAAAGATTGCCTGAAATTTAAAGCTTGGTTTGAAAAGAAAAGTACATTAAGTGCCTTTGTATGTTTCAAATCAAATTAAGTAGAAGTTTCTAATAATAGTTGGTGGCTTGATTCTGGTGCAACTACTCATGTATCCACTATGTTGCAGGGATTCACTACGATACAAACTACGAATCCAAATAAAAAAAATTCTTGTTCATGGGAAATCGCATGAAGGCTAAAAGTGAAGGCATAGGGACTTATAGTTTGATCTTGGAGACTAGACATCACCTAGACCTATTACAAACTCTTTATGTTTTCTCTTTCAATGCTAGATGTTTCTGGATTTGATTTTAAGTTTGGACATGGTTGTTTCAATTTATATAAGAATACTATTTTTATGGTTCTGGTGTTCTTATTGATTTTTTATATAGATTGAAACTCGATAATAATTAGATGTAGTTCACTAAATGAAAATTCTAGTTATTTGTGGCATAAATGTTTGGGTCATGTATCTAAAGAAAGATTAAAAAGATTAGTAAAGAATGAGATTTTTTCGAATCTGAATTTTATTGATCTTAATATATGTTTGGATTGCATTAAAGGAAAACAAACCAAGCATACCAAGAAAAGTTCCACAAGGAGCACTCAACTTCTTGAAACTATACACACTGATATTTGTGAACTCTTTTATGTTACATCTTTTGGTGGAGAAAAATATTTATCACCTTTATCAATTATTCATGTTATAGATTTATCTATTTCTTGAAAGAAGAAAAATCTCAAGCAGTGAACGCTCTCAATGTGTACGTTAAAGAGGTTGAAGGACAATTAGATAAGAAAGTGAAAATCATTAGGTCAGATAGAGATGGTGAATATTATGGAAATTGTAACGAATCAGAACAATGTCTAGGTCTATTTGAAAAATTCCATGAGAATGGTGAAGTTGGTGGGAGTGTTGAACGACAAAGTGTGGAAATTAATGAGGTAAGGGTAAATATTTCATTGCCCATGAATGTACCTACTTCCGCGCCAATCACAAATAGTATTCCTCTTGTTGAAGAACACTTTAACAATGTTGAACAACATTTGGGTGAAAACACTTCAAGAAGGAACTAATTCACAAATATCTGACGCAAATGAACTACAAATAGTGCCATTAAGAAAATTGGGCATTTCATATGATTATGTGATTTATATGCAAGAGTCAGATTTTGACACTGAAATTAATAAAGATTTTATATCACTCTAACAGGACACAAAAAATAATGAGTTTGATAAATGGATTGATGTCTTGACTGACGAGTTAAAACCCATGGATTAAACAAAGTCTGGGATCTCGTTCAATTATCAGAAAGTTCTAAAATAATTGATTGTAGATGGGTCTTCAAGACCAAACGCGAATCAAATGGTAATATTGAACTATATAAATCTAGACTTGTTGCCAAGGGATACACTTAAAAAGGAGGCATTGATTATAAAGAGACCTTTTCACCAGTCTGAAAGAAAGACTCATTAAGAATTATTTTTGTTTTGGTAGCTCATTATGATTTAGAGTTACATTAAATGGATGTGAAAAGTGTCTTTCTTAATGGAGACCTCGAGGAGAATGTTTGTATGGACTAACCAAAGGGTTTCAAAATTAAAGGAAAAAATCAAATGGTGTGTAAGCTAAAGAAGTCAATATATGGACTCAAACAAGTCTCACGACAATGGTATATAAAGTTTAATAATACCATAACATCTTTTGAATTTAAGAAAATTACCGTTAATAAGTGCATATACCAAAAGATCATTTGGAGTAAGTTTAACTTTTTAGTCATTTATTTTGATGACATTTTACTTGCTGCTAATGATTTAGTCATATTGCGTGAGACAAAAGACTTTCTCTCTATGAACTTTGAAATGAAAGATATGGTGAGGCATCCATGTGATAAGGGGATTGAAATATTCTGTGATTGATCACAAGAATTATTAGAACTGTCTCAAAAAGGCCTCATCAAAAGAGTTCTAGAGAGATTTAACATGAGCAATTGTTCAGCAAGAATAGTTTCTATTTTTTTAAAAAGGACAAATTTAATCCTATGTTATGCCCAAAGAATGATGTAGAACGAAAGGAAATGGTCTCAATTCCTTAATCTTTATGCTACTTATGGTAGAAATGTTGTACATTAACCTAATGATATCTTTAATACTTTTACAAAAATAAGATTCCGTTGTTGAAAAATATAAGTGTGACGAAACTTGTATTAATCAATTTGTACAAGAAAGAAATAACAATAGAAGGGCTTGGTGATTTCATGATAAGTATTTCTAAGCACTTAAAGTCGAATACTAGAAAACATCCTCGACTATACGATTGTCATTCTCAAATGAAAATGAAACTTTAGAGAACAAAAGATAAGTTTTGATGAAGTTCCAACTTGAGAAATTTCATAATAAAGTAATATATAAATTTATTTCGATGATAGCTTTTCATTTTTTACTTGGGAGGTCTTTTATGATTGAAAGAGAAGCTACACTTGATATTTTCAAAAAACAAAGTACTATGTAAAACTAAAAGTTCAAGATTATTTCTTCATACCATCCACACCTTTGAAGGTGAGAAAAAGATACTAGGAGTTGCTAAGATTGACAAGAAGAAAGCCAAAACATGAGAAAAAAATTGTGATTGCTAAAAAGAAGAATATGAAGAGAAAAATGATGATTCTCAAAATTTAAAATTCAAAATTGATGTGAAGAATCACCCTGCTCCAATATATATAGGAAAATTCTTGAAGCGTGTCCAAATTTAAAAAATTGAGAGAAGTAACAGAATGACAATAGAACCTCAAGACAGATAAAAAGATATCTTCACTTTAGGATATATAGCAAGTGTGTTGCCACAAAAAAGAGAGAAGCATTTGAAAATGAGAAAAAAAAATTAAAAAAATTGAGAGAAGTGAAGAAAAAGAGAGTTTAAGAAAGCTTGCCACTAATTCAAGTTTTTCTAATTGTAATGCCTTTTTTAAAGGTACGTTTGAAAATGAAGCCATGAAGAAAACAATAACGGAATGCACTACTTCTTCAAGTGAATTTAAATGATAAAGACACAAATAAAGAAGGAACTGGAAGAGTATTTCAAGGTAAAAAGGTCAATCCAAGTACTTTATTTTCTTTGAGTAAGTTTGATAAAGAAAAATTAGTTAAGGTGAAAATCAATCTCTTTTAGATTGATTTTTAACGGTGAGAATAGTGATATGTATTGTGGAGTTGATAATGTAGCCAGTGTTGAAGACTACAAGTCATTCAAAGATTAAAAAGTTTAATTTGATTTCAATTTTTTATTGATATTTTGGGGGATGCTGATAGTGATTCTTAATGTTGTTAGGAAATTTAAGTCAGTTTTACTTTAACTCGGTGATGTTCCTTCTTGTTTTGATATTACTTTGAAGAATTATGATAATATTTGTCTAGCTAGTCGTTGCTTTCTCCTTTGTTATGCCTTCAATTTGTGGACGAATTTTGTTCAAGAAGGGGAGAATGATGAGATATGAATTAGTCATTCCGAATATGAAGATTGTTCAGTAGATTCAAAGTATTTTTAAGATTAATGAAAGAAGTATAGAAGGTCTACGATATACTAAAGTGGAAATTTAATCAAGAGATGACTGTATTTTAAGTAATTAATAGGGTAGAAAAAATAATTTCCTTGGTTTTAGATGAAAAGTATTACTATAACCAGCTCAGGTTAGTTTATATAGTATGATAAATAGTAAAAATTAGGGTTTATTTTATAAGTTAGTATGTTTAGGCTCTTTGTGGATTTGGGGAAGACCCTCTTATCTCTTGAATTCAGCCCTCTTGATTACTTATAAGCGAGTGAAACATGAGCCTATGCATGTTTATTAACATATTAACTACACTCAATTCAAAAAAATCAGAAAGAGTGTCACTAGACTCCTAAAACATACTAACTACACTCGATTAAAAAAAATCAATCCTCAAAAGAACCGCAGCACAAAGAAACCAAGGGATTATTACCTAAACAGATTAGAACTAAAATTCATAATAAACTAATTATCTACATATGCATTCCCTACCCCATACTTTAATTTGCATCAAGGCCCCTTGACACACAAATAAAATAAGAGGTAAGAAAAACATCCAGAAAGCTTTAAGCTTGATTGTGAATATCATGAGTCTCTAGAATCTAGTTCTGCCGAAGAGAAAACAGTTAACCCTGAATTTCAACATTCACAAATTTGAATCACAAGCAGCAAGTCAAGTACCACTAGTACCAAGCTCAATTTCTACACGCAAAAACGTGCAACAAGTATAGACTGACTATTAGAAACATGTGTACTCATCAAGCTTTGATTACTAACCCTTCATAGAAATCATAATGAGACAATCTTAAAAGATTCTTTATCCACAAGTATAATTAGGTCATAAAATAAATCACCTCAACATAAAAATTAAAACATATGTTTTTCCAATATAAACCAATTACACAACTCATAGTATCACAATGTGTCTCGGATGTATCAAGTCAAATCAATACTAGAACCATCTCAATAACTCAACGCCAAATTAATGTAAAAATGCAATGCAAATGAAATGTTATGCACTGGCCAATAACCAATATAAACTCGCTTCCTCTATCGGATAGTCGATATTCAAAGGGACTTATGAGGTCGATATACCTTTCAGATGAATTTCCCATCGGCATAATAACACTCATTTGAACCAATTTCCATCAACACATCACCACTTACCAGAACCATTTTTCATCGACACAATACCATTCGTCAAAAATATTTCCCATCGGTAGGAACTAGTTTTGAAAAGTGAATTGGTGTAAAGACAATGTGGTATAATAGGTGGAGTATATGGAAATGATTCCAACTAGTGATATTTGTCGATGGAAAATGGTTTTGGTGAGGGATGATGTACCAATAGGAAATGATTCTGATGAGTGTTATTGTTTTGATGGGAAATGGTATAGGTAGGTATATGGACCTCATTAGTCCCCTTGGGTCCGGACTATCCGACAAAGAAAGCGGGTGTATATAGGTTTTTGTCCAGTGCACTGCGTTGTATTATATTTTTAAATTGATTTGGCGTTGAGTTATTGAGATGACTCTAGTATTGATTTGTTTTGATACATATAAGACACGTTGTGATATTATCAATTGTGTATTCGATTTATTTTGGGAAAAGATATGTTTAATTATTATGTTGAGGTGATTTATTTTATGACCTAATTATACTTGTGGGAATAAACTTTAATTATTATCTCAGTATCGCTTCTAGTAAGGATTTATAATCAAAGTTTGTTGAGTAGACATATTTCTCGTACTTTCCTTATACCTTGCTGCACCTTTTTGCGTGAGGAATTGAGTCGGGTACTAGTGGTACTTGAATTGCTTCTTGTGAATAAAATTTGTGAATGTTGGAAGGGTGAGCTATTTTCTCTTAAGCAATACCGGATTCTAGACACTCCTTTTATTTTTGTTTTATTTCCTTCAAGACGATGATTGTAGTTTTCTGGACTTATTTTATGTTCTTTGTGTTAGTGCCACCAGCTCTTGAGGTTGTTTTGATTTTTAACTTGTCAATTTTGCATTATCTGTATTGTTGTTATAAAGGGATGGGGTTCGCCTATGGGGATTGTAGGCGCCCTCACGGCCTAGTGAGATTTTGCAACATGAAACTTGTTCTATTAAACTTAAGCCAACAAACTATTTTATATGGAGGACGCAAATGATGCAGTTGATTCAGGTGATAAGATTAACTTATCTCATCAAGGAGAATGAAACAACTAAAGGTAGTTGTTCGCTCAGAAATTTGTAGCTAGAACTATTGATAAAGGATGTAAAAGATTGTGGTAGCGTTGATAACTCGAAGAAAAAGATGTAATGTTAAGGCATTGGATATCAAGAACCTTGATAGAAGTAAGCATGTACATGATTGTGGGTTTCTTAACTGCCTAAACGATGTCAGAAATCTTGGAAGAAGCCTGTCTCAAAGCAACAAAACATAGGGACTTTCAACTTAAACAACAACAGCAAAGTGTTAGGTTAAGAACCAAGAAGATTGATCAATACATTAAGGAATTCAAAGGCATATGTGAGAGTCTTGCAACTATTCACAAACATGTGGATAAAGATAGCAACGTAATCAATTTTTCTACAAGTTTAGATCTCAAGTAAAAGACTGTCATGCTAGGTAAGATATCATATCCCACTCTTAATCAATTTATTAATGCTCTGAGGCATTTTGATGTGAACGAGGATGAAGAAGAGATGTCACAACAGAACCATAACATGACGTTCTCTGCCCAAAGAGGCAGGAAAAGAAGAAAATACTCTTAGAGAAGATGAAACAACAACTTCCACTCAAGAGGACAAGCTTCAAGCCTGATAGACAATGATCAGGTTCTCACAACAATCAAAACTTCCAAAGTGGAAACAAGGGAAGGAACACTATTGAGTCATGCGAAACTTGTGGTAAAGATAATCATAATGTTCATAAGTGTTTTTATAGATGGGATTATTCTTATCAGCAAGCATTGGTTGTTGTCAATGTACAGAATACATATTTTACAAATGACACTTTGTATGTGAACTCAAGAGCCAATAACCATATGACAAATAATTCAGGTATTTCATTAGACCTTAAACACTACAATGGATATAATAAAATCATTGTTGGAAAAGTATCACGGTAAGACAAAACACATGTTAAGTATACAACTAGATTAGGTCTGAAATTACCAAAGGCCCTTGTAGTGCTACATTATTCACTTTCTCGTCCATGATACTCTGGTTAGATGATTGTTCTCAAAATTTGTTCTCAGGTTCTTTTTTAGTAGGCATAGGGATCTGTTGGTGTTTTAAAAAAAATGGGGCAGCACAAAAAAAATTGAAATGTCTCTCAAAGGATTTAAATTGGTTTCAATAGCTTTCAATAATTTTATTAAGCATTGAGGGGCTTTAAATAGCAAACATAAAATACATAATTTAAAATTTAAACAACCTAAAATATCTCAACAACATAAATAAACTAACTAAAATTCAAAATTCAAATTTATTCAAACTAAGAAACTTATTTTGCTAAAATTTACAGCAAACTTCAACACTCCTCCTTTAGTTACTGCAACTGAAAAAAATGCTCCTCCTCAATTTTTGCTTTGGTAGTTGATGCTGGATTTTTGAACTTGCAAATATTCTTCTTTTTTCTTTTTTTTCTTTTGATTTTGTTCTTCAAAAACACATGTGATGTCATTGTCTTGTGTAGAGTTTTTTTTGTGAAATTGCTTTAATCTGCATTTTTGTATGATTTGAAGAGAGATGTTGTAAGAGGCCGTTTGGTTACGGTATTACTTACCTTTTATTCTTGTATAAAACAATGTATTAAGTTATACTATGTTTGGTAGAAATTTTTGCTTAGATAGAAAAGTCAACATAACTTATACCATGTTTGATTGTATGTTTGTAGTCCTATATAATCAATACCAACATAACTTATGAGGGAATCTATGTATAAAGTTATTATGTATGAAGTTATGCAGGGTAGAAGGTGGAATAAGTTATGTGGATATTAGTTATACATATATTAAAGTGATAAATTACATATTTACCCTATTAATATATTTTATTATTTTTAATTGGAAACTTTATTGTTTTCCTATATATAAGTTTGTTGTTTTTATTTCCTTTTTATATTTAGACCATTTTTATTTCTTTTAATTTTTTTTAAATTGGAAACTTTATTGTTTCCTATTAACATGTGTTGTTTTTATTTCTTATTATATATAGATTATTTTCATTTCTTTTTATATACTTACCGTTTTGATTTATTTATGCAAATATAAATATTTTTTTAATATTAGAAATTGATTATATACTTTTTAACGGTACATATGCTAATCATATATTAACATTATATATTATTGAATATATTTCACATTTTATTATCATGCATTATTATTTTGTAAATAATATATATTAATAATTTATAACAAGTTTAATATTCATTAGTTAATAATTCATGTATTATAATTTCTAAACCCTGCATAAATAATATCTGCATAACTAATCCCTGCATAGCTAATACCTACATAACTAAACCCTGCATAACTAATACCTATATAACTAAACCCTGCATAACTAATACTTGCATAACTAAACCCTGTATAGTTAATACCTGCATAACTCTAATCAGTAACCAAACATCCCCTAAGAGTTCTACTTCCATCACAACCTCACATACCACATAGGTTTCAAAATATGGTTTTATTCTCACAGACCCTATTTGATAGTTTTCGTCTGTGAAAATTTGTGGGGCATTCAAGGAGAGACTGTTGCTTGCCATTTTTTTTGTTAAAAAATTAGTTTCGAAAAGTCCGTGTGTTGAAAAATGCACGGGTTGAAAAGGTAGCCCTGATGGGTTAAAATGGGTAGCCCTGACGGGTTGAAAAGGTAGCTCTTATAGGTTAAAAATGTATGGTAGTTCTTTGGAAGATTTCACAAATCCCTTAATGAAGCTCTTGATACCACTGTTGGTGTTTTAAAAAAATGGAGGTAGCACAAAAACATTGAAATGTCTCTCAAAGGATTGAAATGACTTTCAATAGCTTTCAATAATTTTATCAAGCATTGAGGGGCTTTGATAGCCAACATAAAATACATAATCTGCATAATTTAAAATTTAAACAACCTATAATATCTCAACAACATAAACAAAATAACTAAAATTCAAAATTTAAATTTATTCAAACTAAATAACTTATTTTGCTAAAAGTTACAAGAATAACTAAAAGCAAACTTCAACAGGATCTCTCCTAACTCTTGGTCATACTGAACAACATCCTTGGATGAAGATTGTGTTATATATTAGAGCCTCATATTAGTACTATAACCTACCGTCAACAAAGAACATACAATAGATCAAGCGTGAATCATGAAGTAAAAATATTTTTTTAGAAAAATAATAAAGACCTCAATTAATACACACTTTTATTTGAATACTTTTTAGTGTCAATCTCCAGCAACACCACCATAATTAACAAGTACAAAACACAATGTAAACTGAGTTCTCTCTATCCAAAGATAGTCTAATTTTATAAATCATCTCATAGAGATTGGTACAAATAGTGACTCAAATAAAGTCTTGCTACATATTATTTAGGAAATTAATAATTGATTGGATATGGTTACAACCAAGAAATACGCCTAATAATTCAAATTAATACAGTTGATCAAAAGAGCAAAGGTTAGCATCAATGTGAGAAGTAAGGGTAGTAGACAAAATAAGTGCAGCACAATAATTGGCATATGATTTCTCTTCCATATTCATGTTTAAAGTCCTATCGATTATCACAGATTCAATAGTTAATTAAAGAATTCATAAGATTTAGCTTCTCTTTCGATTAAATCTAAACATTAAAGAATTAACTAATCACAGCCCAGTGAACATATGTATGCAAGAATAACACTTGTGACTTAGTGTGAAGAAAAAATGTCATTCAAATATTTTTTTCTTTGAATAAACCAATAATTTTAAAAAGTTTTTCGATTACTAGAAAGAAATAATAATTCAAAGCAAACAAGATAGTGTAAATTTATTCCTCTTCCGATTATACAAACTTATTAACAAATATGCAATTCAATTCAAACTCCATAAACAAATTCAAGCATAAAAATAAGAATCAAAACCCAAAACAAATTATCAATACACCATGTGTGTTAAAAATGTAAAGGAAAAAACTTCCTATAATTAAAGAAAAACGATAGAACATGAAATAGAAGACACTACAATCGAAGATTTATTCAAAGTTTGATATTGATCGAATGTAATTGTGATGGAAAGAAGTGAATTCAGTTAATGTTCATGATTTTGGCCGCTCATAAGTCATAACCAAGATAAGGATATTTGGGAAGAGTTTCCATATTATGCTAGCATAGAGTTATGTTTAGCAAAATTTTAAAATTGACCTCCGTGATTGGCATTCCAAAGTCTCCAAATTAATAGCTCATCACTTCGTTGCACGCACTCCTTTATGTACATTTCTTTAGTTCTCAACAATTCATGTTTTCTTGGGTCTTGTCTTTACATAGGGTCATAACATTATCCTCCACTCTTTTTTCCTTTTTTTCATTCGGTCTTAATTCATTTTTGAGCTAAATTTCTTCATTTTCACACCGTTTTATTTATGTACAATTGATCCTTGATCTTGATTATTTTGTTTGGACTTCCTCTCAAACATTGAAGTCTCAACTTACTTGTTTTGACTCCTAACTCATTTGTTATCTTGGAAAAACATCCTACCCAATGAAACATGTTTAACGAGTATAATTCATTAGATATTAACTTAAATTCGACAAAATTTTAGTAAATAAAAGGTAAGGATTGTGTTTAATTATAGTCTATCAGATCAACTGTTCGCTCTACTATGATGTCTGAGTTTATAGCTTTAGACAAAGTCGATGAAGAAGTTGTATGACTCAACATTTCTCGAAAGACGTTCTCTTTTGGTCCAAACCATTGGCTCCTATATGCATGATAACGAAGTGACAATAGGAAGGGCTAGAGGGTTATGTATAACAGAATGTCTTTTCACATACGATGAAGACATAATATCGTTAGACAATATTCTCTAGTAAAATTATCATAAGTACTAAATCAAGAGATAATATATCAGATCCACTTACAAAAGCCCTAACTAAAGAAGTGATTAAATAATCATCGAAGGAAATGTGACTATGGCCGAGCACAAGTCAAGTAATCGTGTGAAACAAACTCGATTTCACAATAGAAACATTCACATATTATAATCTCTTAATTCGAAGTTATAACAGAAAATGGAACTAACAAAAAAACAATTGTAGAATATAACTAGAAGGAGATGAGAACAGACTCAGAGAAAGGGGATGAGAGGACTTGACAATTTTTTCAACTATTTGCCTAAACCGTCCTTTCTCATCCGTCGTCCTTTTAATTAGTTATTAATTGGGCCTAGGTCCCAAATCAATCTTTGTGAAGGCCTTGTAATTTTGCTGCTTCTTTTTGGTCCAATAACTAGTTGTGTGGCATCCGTATAGATATCGATATTAGGCCAAAGTTGGTTAATAACAATACTCCCATCCTCAATAAGAACCTTGTCTTCAAGGTTCGAGTCAAGAACAATGTTAGTATAGTGCTCCCCACCAATTTTAGTCAAGAGAAACTTTGTGATTTTGGGAAAAAATAGTATGTGATCTTGAACAATTCTTGCAGCAACCACCAACTTGGAAACAACATAAAAGATATGGTCTGGTCATTATCGAAACTCCCTAGTGCCAACAAGTTCTTTCCAAACACATGAATTGTAGTGTAAACTTTAGCACCAATAAGTTGTGTATTTGCATATGTAACAACGGTTGCATACTCACAAGGAGAATACATGGCCCCAGAAGTAATCAAGTCACTGATATGTGCCATGTCTCCTCTGTAAGGGATGGTAATTAGTGACACCAAATTCACTGAGGGTTATGCTCAAGACCTTTCCATTGCCTAGCTTCCTGAAGCTTAAAAACATTAGCACAATCTGGACCGATGTTCAATTAGTGCGTTCCACTGCCTTTGCCATATATATGTTGCACTAGACTGACAGGATTGAGTGCTAAGAGAAACTCCAAAGAACTATAAAAATGTTCCGATGCATCAGTGCCAGGGTCAAAAGGACGATTTGCGAAGGTGAGAGAAACAATGAAACCTGGTGAGAAATAAGAATAAGATTGAAGAGTCATGCTCCAGCCAAAATTGGTGTTTGGCGAAAGGATGTATAGAGCCTTCGTGAAATTATTGCACACAAAATAAGACGTAGAACTCAACATCATCCATTTGTTCTGCCTTCGTGCAGCCCTCAACCGGTTCTCCACTAGCCACTCCAATATCTTGATACCAAGAACCCTTGGATGATTTGGCATTTGGATATTTTTTGTATCAATGATCTGGCGAATTCTCAATGATTCATTCTTAGATTTTCTAAATGACGATGAGATCAAAAACTTTCACTATTTTGAAATGGCTCACCGGCATTTTGAGTAGCAAATTGTGAGCAACCCACTCCCAAGCTGTGTTTGGGACGAGAAGTATGTTGCCTAGTGTCAAACCAATAGCAAGGGGTTAAGCCATTCTTCACGCTCACAAACTGCTAGATCCCCAAAATCATCAGGCACCAAGGGCAAACAAAGCTGGGCGAATAGGTAAAACTCGACAATCACATTATCTTCTATAGGAATGATAAGTGAAGTCTCTACCTCATTTTTGTGTTTATTTTCAACAGTAACTGCGTAGTCATTGGCCATATTACACGGGGAAATAGGATGTTCAGGATCAGTAGGGAAATGTGTTTCAATAGTATATTTGGTCATCGTACGCACTTTGTGTGGTTCCAACTATCAAAAAATTTATCAAACACATGACCTGCATTACTTTGGAATTCTGATCGCTCAGCATAATGCTGTGGCAAAAGTGAGTTGGTTATGTTGCTCCATTGTGGATGAACAAATGTGTTGCCTGGGGAAAATACATCTTTCTCATGGAAGCGTGACAACATATCCTCACAACGGTTTTGGTTTTGGTAGTCATTCACGTAGGTTACTTGTCCAAGATTAGTGAATCTCCTTCTCACGGATTCAAGTTCTTTTGGTTTAAATCGAATTCTCACCTTAGAAGCAAAATGTGGCCAATCAATTAACTGTTTGTTCCTAAAAAAAAACATTGGTACCACTCTAATGCTTCACCATCAAGGTCGAATGACGCCACAGCAAGCTTTTGATCTTCCTCAATATTGTAGAAATCAAAATAATGCTCCGCTTGGACTATCCAAGCCCCAGATTCTCGCCTCGAAACTCCATAATTTAGCATCCACAACTGTGTTTGGGGGTTGAAAAGAGGCTGTAACAATTTTTCCCAAAGCCTCCAGCAGCACGGAACGAAATTCAGCGAGATCTTTAGAGATATAATTCTTCATTTCTTTGATTGAATCAAGAATGAAATCATCAACGAAAATCTTGAGTACTTTTTGGTCCTCCATTAGAGAAACCTCTCGACGAAAACACCAATGAAACAAACTCGATTTCAAAATAGAAACATTCACATATTATAATCTCTAAATTCAAAACTAACAAAGAAAACTATTGTAGAAGATAACTAAAAGGAGATGAGAGATAGATTCAGATAAAGGGGATGAGAGGACTAGACAGTTTTCTCAACAATTTGCCTAAACCATTCTTTCTCATCCATCGTCCTTTTAATTAGTTGTTAATGTGCCTCGGTCCCAAATTAATCTTTGTGAAGGCCTTCTAATTTTGCTGCTTCTTTTCGGTCCAATAACTAGTTGTGTGGCATCCGTATAGGTATCGATATTAGGCCAAAGTTGGTTCATAACATCGTGCCTGTAATTCTACCTAGAACATTAGAGATCCCAAAATATAGGTTCAGAAAGATCAAACAAAATCATTAATGATGATAAAACATTGTAAAAATAACTATATTTTTGCTCTGTTATCATGATGAGACAATGTTGAGTAACAAAGATGATAAAGTGTTAAAGACTTTTTAACGTCTAAGTTTGATATGGGGTACATTAAAAATGTATATACATGATAATACATTAAGTAATCACTCATATAAGTGTGAAGTGTAAGTCGATTCAAGGAGAATTATGCTTGGTCAATTCTCAACGCACTTACGAATCAGACAATGTTCATTGCTAAAACAAACAAAACAGTGAGAACCAAAGACGATTAAAGGATAGTTGTGTGGCTTATATTGTCTAGGTATACACCAAAGTTTGATAGTTCTAAGATATCACATCTACTAATTGTTTGAGTGTGTGTAATATATGTTAACTACAAATAATTCAAAGGAAAACTTACTAATCAAAATACAGTTAATACTTACGAATCACACAACTTTTTTAAGTATGTATTTCATCAAATTTTCTATATATGTGGAAGATTGTTGACTTTTAAGAAGTGTAGCTTGAAAATAAAGTGTTTTCCCGATTAGACACTACGAGGAAAAATGCAATTTGAATGGCATCTTTTCATAATGAATAGGTTGTGACTTTTTTGATACTATCCTTTATTGACTATAAAATTCATAATAGTAGCCTCAGGTTTTCTGAACTTCTTTTGCCTATTTTTCTAACAAACAAATATTCAAGTCCTTAGAGTGATTTGCTATCGTCTTTGCGGTTAATGAAGTCGTCAGCATTTGAGGTACCACTACTCCAGCGATAAGTATATGCATTTTATTTTGGGAGGAGTAATCCAAAACCTCAGTTACAATGAGAAAACTAAATTCCTTAAGGATAGGGATGGCAATGGGGGCGGGGTATTTCTAAGGCTATGTAGGGCGGGTCGATTTAAGATTGTGCAAGGTGGGTGGAATGCAGGTTGAAATGGGTTTGTAAAAACTACTTTCAGGCGGGACGGATTGCGGGCCTATGCGATTTTATGTGGGTTGAAATTTGATTTTTACTTTTTACATGTTATAAGAGTGATAGAACATTATTTATTAAGATAGTTTAATGACATAATACATAAATATGCCCTTTAACTTGGCTTCGAATCACATTTATGCCCTTCAAATTTGGGTGTGCACAAGTAGACACTTGAACTTGTATAAAGTTGAACAAATAAACACACATGTCCTACATGTCATTTTTTGTCCTACGTGGTTTCCTACGTGTATTTTGTTATGTAGGACTCATGTGTTTATTTATTTAAAAGTTGGATAGTTAAAGTGTCTGTTTGTGCATTATGAAAGTTGGAGGTCAAAGTTAAAATTTGAAGCCAAGTTTAGGGTCCAATATATGTATTATGTCTATTTTAATTGATGTTTCTAAACTATCATATATTAATATAAAAGAGAATTCTAGGTCCGCCTATGTGGCGCAACCACAAATTAGAATTCCCTTTTAACCTATTTATTTCCAAAATTAGTCTTTTCTTTCATGAAAAGTTGCGACTTTTATAAAAAAGTGTGACTTTTATAAAAAGTTGTCACTTTTACAAAAAGTTGCGACTTTTACAAAAAGTTGCGACTTTTACAAAAAGTTGTGACTTTTGATGAAAAGCTGTGACTTTTATGAAGAGTTGTAACTTTTGCGACTTTTATGAAGAGTTGCAATTTTAATGAAGAGTTGCGACATTTATGAAGAGTTACATTTTTTTAATAAAAAAATTGTGACTTTTATGAAAGATTGTGACTTGTCCAAAGAGTTGTGCCCAAGGCTCAACAAGAATTTATTCACACTACCCTTTGTTTTCTATAAATAGAGGGTTTTCCTCTCAATTTAATACAACGAAAATTTTGAACTTCTTCTTCTTCTTCTACACAATTAAATATCTATGCACTTTGCTCCTGTTGAGTGGCTCATTGATACCATTGTTTTTGTATCAACACACTGGTGAGTAGAATCTTTTGTCCCGAGAGGATATATTCCTTTAAACATCAAGTACTAAAATTATATAATTTCCTTAAGGAAACAAGGTGCATTCAGTGGGCTCAATTTTTTCCATTGTGTTTCATTTTATTATTAAAGATCTTGACATATTTTTTACAATCATTTTTATGCTTATTTTATTAATTTTTATTTTTGAGTACATGTTTTAAACTTTGTTATTTATATTTATGCTTTTCATCATTATGTTGAAGTAAATATATATTAATCAAGAGTTTAATATAATCATTAGACTATTGGTGTCACATAGATTAGAATTCTAAACTTGTAAAATAAATTATTTTGATCTTTATAGAGTTTTCAGTGGATAAAAGATCCATGGAATGTCCAAGAAGGGACTTTGAGTGTTCAAAAGTTATGGTGGTTCCACGCTACCTTGGAGTTTTATTTATTCAACTTTCTATCTTATCGAGGCATTCAATCGATTAGTGACATCCAAAAAATAAAGGACTGTAGTGGAATGGTAAGTATTGTACTCAACCTTAATCAAACGTTTGGGATTCAAATGTTGGATAGGAGTCAATGAATTACCCCTTAATGTAAGATGAATCTATATGAATCAAATATTAAAGAAATAATTATCTCTTATAAACTTTAGATTAGAAGTCCCAAATAATAAAGTTCTAACCATCGAAACATAAATAACAAAATATGTCTTTTGTCTATAAATGTAGTGTCAACGACTCCGTATGATTTTGCATAAGGGACTTGCCAAGACATCATTTAATCCAATTATTAGAGTGGCATACATTATTTCATTGAAATCCAAGAGATGTGTTTTTATATTTTGATAAACTTATCAAGTACACAACTAATTATATAAGATGTATAATATTTAGATTTTGTATGTAGATGCCTTGAATAGGAGAAACACTCTCGCAGTTGATGAATAAAATGTTTGTACCACTTTTTGAAAACACAAATATAGACAATGAAAAACAATTACATATCTTTTCGAAAGACTTTGGTGATGAACAACTATAGTAAAATGAAGAATTAATAACAAAATCCATAAACACTATGTTCAGAAGTAGATTATTGACGTAATTTACCTCCGCGCGAAGCGCGGATAATTTACATGGTTCAAGATAGTAAATGAAAATGGTAAAATCAAAACTATATTGTTTCTTACATATTTTCCAATTGACCTCTAAAAATTAAATGTTTAAGTCATTATCTATTAAATCAAAACAACTTAATGAGAAAATAAATTCATATTTATAAATTTTATTTTTTCATATCAAACATAACTAAAATAGGAAAATATTGAAAAAATTATGCGAAGCAGATTTATAGAGGACAAATTAAAAATGAAAAACAAATTATTATGCAAGGTGGAGATGGGCTGGTTAAAATTTTTGCAATATACGTTCAACCCATCCCACACCTACGCCACCCCACCCCACCCCATTGACATCGCTACTTAAGGACACAATAGATTTTGTATTTATGGATAATTTGTTTAAAGTTTGTGTCTTCTGTTTTCAGTTTATACCGAATAAAATCTTGTTTACTAGTTCTATTTTCTGTTTTCAATTTATTTAGAAAAAATCTTGTCTACTGTTTTTGGACACAATACCATCATTTAGAAAATATCTTGTTTACTGTTTTCAACTCATGCATGTAGGTAATTCTCATTGCAAAATTGCTAGACAAACCAACCCTACTGTTCAAGCTTCAATTGTACAGACAAAATGTTCAAAGAAGAATTCTAGGAGTATATCTACTCCACACTACATTCATTTTTTGCTGTGCTAAGTTAGACAATCCGTCACGAAGAAACCACTGGAACCTTGTGGTGTATGCAACAAACTGCAAGGTTCCTGGAAGACCAAAAACAGCTATAGCTCGAGGGGTTTCTTCTGTTGAAGCCTTGCTATGCAGGGGAAAATGATAAATGAACAATCATTTCTAGTCCAGTAAGCTTTACTTATTTGACCCAAAGTCACCAGGAACAAACACGGGAAGTTGATGGGAGGCTGCATCCCTTCTGAACCTGGATTCGCGAGGTAAATTAAATGGCAGCCTTTCTTGGCTCTCTCTGGAGCCAGAGCCTCTCTCATTTCTCAGCCCATCCTTAATTGGACCACGCAAAAGTGGACCACCAAAGAATATGGACTCTCCAGTATACATAAGCTTTTCTGACTGCTCGACTGGAGGTTTCGCAGGAGGCTGTGAAGGATCTTCAGGGACAGGGACTGGCCTCTTGTCATTGCTAGCAGATGCAGCATTTGGATTTGATGATCCTCCTAGCATAGGGGGCCTTGTACGAGCATCTGAAGCTGATACCGGAACAGAAACATACCTTCCAGCTTCTTGGTCCCAAACAACAGATGTTCGTTTAACATCTCTGAGCAGAGAAGCTGCTGGGGCAGCAGCTGAAAGCAATAACGGATCGGTGGTACTATTCCTCTGCATGATTTTCTCATCAAATTCCGAAGAATGTAAGAGGTGATGGTTATTACTAGGTGGTGCAGCCCAAGATGTTCGGGCCCTCTCTGGAACAATGCCAGCATTGAGATGGCCTAAACTGTGAGCTTGTGGGAGAGGGCTTAGTGTGACTGACTCATGCACATGGCTGGGACTGCTAAAGCTACTGACGCTGTGAGTTCCAGTTTCATACTCATCTCGGCTAACTTGACTAGGAGCAAGTGAATTCCTTAATTCATTTCTCATATCTCTATTTCCTCCGGTATCAGCACTGATACTGCTTCTGACACTCATATTCTCACTGGAACTTAATTCAGTGTCAAAACGACGGTTATCAACAGGACGTAGAACAGATGAGGATGCTCTAGCTTTCGCTGCGGCTCTCATTGCTTCACTGGAATCCAATTTGGCAAGTTTCCACGCACTGATCTTAACAGGCCGCTTAGGTCCCTTGTTTCCCTTTTCAACAAACCCAGCTGCATCTGGATCAACGGTTGATGGGATCATTCCAGGCTCTAACTGAGGTGCTACTTCTTCCTGGTGAAATGCAGGGTGACAATTCAGAACATCAGAGTTAAATAGGAGATTACAGTTAAATATTGAATAACTTGCAGCTATAGAAACAAGGGAAAATTTTCAAGATTAGAACACAAACATGGAGTAATTGCAAGCAATTTGTCCAGTGTGGGACTTATCCAACTCTTTTAAGAAAAATCAACTGCATACTAGCAACAGAATTTGAGTTATAGCATCATCGTTTGATAATGATTAGCAGCTCTGAGAAATACGTGACTGAAGGTGCATATTTCTTCAGTGTTGTTCAGCTGCAGGCCTGCAGCATGGGTCTCTCTCTCTCTCTCTTTGCAGTTAGCACCTTGATCAAACTGGAATCAACTCCATTTTCTTAGATTTCTTGGTCTACCAGCACATTCTAAGGTTCGACTCTCTTGCATCGAATGCCCCCTTTGGTTATATGCACTTTAATTTTGACTACCGCTTCTGATTGTTTTGACTTTTCCTTAATTATCCAATCTTTTTATACATATGATGTTTCTACTACCGAGAACAATTTGGGTTTCATGTTCATGAGGACATCAAATTTGAGAAGCATAAGCCTGAGCATTGGAGCTTCTTGGCTCAAGCTTGAAGAGGTTCACACTCAATTCATTACATGATGAGTGAAACAAGAGCATCATTCGGAGAATGCACAAGACTAATGACATGTGACTGAGTTATTTCTCAAGCCCCCTTTACAATGTAAATATCTATTTAGCGATGTGGGACATCAAACTGCATTACATCAGGTATAACTGTTTAACCTTAACCATTTAACTTAGCTATCTATCATATGCATTAGCAGTATACTTTGAATAAACAACAATACATCTTCTTTTTCTTCCTGGGTAAGGCTAACAATACATGTTCTTAGTAACATATTTCGAAAAAAGCCATGCAAGAAGTTTAGACATCAACTGTAGTAACTAATAAGTAATACATATTTCTTAAATGTATGGAACACAGAAAGTCTAAAAGCAACAGTAAAGTAATCAGATCAACAAAATCTATCACCCATCTAAAATGGATAGTGAAATGGCAATCAAGCACCAACTACTGCACCTGTGTCTCAAGTTGAGTGGAGGCCTCGGAAGCCAAATTATTGGCTATTTATGTTTGACAGCTTCCCTCTCCCGTGTAGATGGGAGCTTGAAGTAGTAGTGGGGATGTAGCAGCTTTTGAAACACTGAATGCGGAACTAGGAGACAAGAACGCAGATAAGAAGGTGTGCAGGCTCGCGAAGGTGAGGAGAGAAAGGACAAAGACTTGGATCAAGTGAAGTGTATCAAGGCTGAACTATGAAGGCAAGATGTTAGTGGAGGAGACCCTCATTAAGCAAAGATGGCAACCATATTTTCACAAACTTTTGAAAGAAGTAGGGACAAAGACATTGTTTTGGGTGATTTGGAGCACTCTGAGAGACATCAGAGACTTCACGTATTGCAGGCGTTAAGGTTGAGGAAGTCAAGCGTGCTATTAGTAGGATGAGCAGGGAAAAAAGTGTCAGGTTGAGTAGGTGAGATTCCGGCGGAGTTTTGGAAGATCACCAATAGAACAGGTTTGGAGTGGCTGACTGACTTGTTCAATGTCATTTTTAAGACGGCTAAGATGCCCAAGGAATGAAGGTGGAGTACAATGGTTCCGTTGTACAAGAACAAGGTGATATACAAAATTCCAACAACTAGAGGGGGATTAAGTTGTTAAGCCACACTATGAAAGTTTGGGTCAGAGTGGTGGAGATGAGAGTGAGAAGGGGTGTCTCTATTTCCGAGAACCGATTTGGGTTCAGGAAGGGCAATCGACCACAAAAGCCATCCATCTTATGAGAAGACTGATGGAAAAATATTGGGAAAGGAAGAGGGATTTGCAGATGGTGTTCATTGACCTTGAGAAAGCCTATGATAAAGTCTCAAAGGAAGACTTGTGGCGATGTCTAGGGGTGAGAGGTGTACCAGTGGCTTATATTAGGGTGATAAAGGACGTGTACAAAAGAGCTAAAACACAAGTAAGAACGATGGAAGGAGACTCAGAGCACTTCCATTGTGCAGATAGGATTACACCAGCGGTCAACTCTTAGTCCGTTTCTATTTGCCATGGTGATGGATGTATTGACGCGAGATATTGAAGATAGGGTGTCGTGGTGTATGTTATTTTTGGATGACATAGTTCTGATACGGTGGGAGTGGCTTTCTTGGTGGACCGAGATGGCGTGGACCTGTGAGGAGGAGATGCATAGACACACCAAGGAGGAGGTCCAAGAGGTTGGTGATAGAGAGTACGAGAAGAGGCAGAGGTAGGCCGAAGAAGTATTGCGGAGAGTTGATAAGAAAGGTAATGACGCAGCTTCAGGTTACCTAGGATATGACCCTAGATAAGAGGGGGTGGAGGGCACGTATTAGGGTAGAAGGTTATAGGTAGTGTAGTGATGTCTTGCTTATGATGACTAGTGTTTGCGATGGTATTAGTTGTATTATAGTAGCTCTTTTTTTTTTCTATTTTAATTTTTATCATTGTTTATTATTGTCTTTTAAATAATCTATCCTAGTATGTTGGTTATGGTGTTTCGACTATCACATGATTTATTATTGTCTTGGCTCCTCTCTGGTAGATGTTTGCATTATTTCCTTGTTATTTGCTATATTCTTCATTTCTCCTTTTTTATATCGGAATTTGGTGCATTTGAGCTGAGGGTCTTTCAGAAACGACCTCTCTACCTCCCTGAGGTAGTGGTAAGGTCTATGTACATTCTACCCTCCCAGACCTCAGTTGTGAGATTTCACTAGGTATGTTGTTGATGTTGTTGTTATGTTTGATGTGGCAACGCTACAACAAAGTAATGTTAACATGGGAATCATTAACAGATGGTTGATATAGCGGAATGACCTAAGAGACCTCTGACTTGGTTTCGTTTGTCGCTTGGACCCTTCTACCCACAATTTTGCCAACGAAACACTTAAGAGTTATTAAAACGTGTAATTTTAGATCCATCTGACCATGTGTGTATCTCAATTGCGCTAATGTAGATAACACATCACTATCCAAATCAGATAAAATTGCATCACATTGTTTTTATCATTACAAATTCTGTTTTCTAAAAATAGAAAATCTCAAACTCATCTCCAAAAATAGCATGTTCATGGTGATTGTCTTCCCTTCCTTACTTGGTTTCTTCCATTAACTAGAATAATTTGTAGTCTTTCCAAAACTAACATTTTATCTTCTCTTCAAAGCATTTTCATCTATTTTGCTATTATCTTCGCTTCTTCTCCCCCTCCCCCCTTTCTTTCCTTGTATTTTTTTTTGTGTTGAAGAGGGAATTAAAGACAACCCAAGTCTTGTTAAAGTATTCTACTATAAATTATGTTATTTCATGGTAGTGAGAAAGTGACTAAGATGGAGGATGAGAGAGAAAATAAGGGCGCTAGAAGATGGGTCACTACAGTGAAAATCATCTAAAATGCTATAGATAAAATTGCCTTCAATTTTGAAAACATTAGAAATATGTTGTTCAAAGAACCATCTAAATTCGGCCTCCATTCACAAACAAGAACCTCACACTCTTGCCCTTTTTCTTCCGCCCAAATCCGTATAAACAGCCTTCTACTCAATCATTCTAGAACACTCAAACAACCAATTTTGAATTCAAACGTCACAATCAAAGAGAAATAGGTAGACAAATAGTACAATGAATGAAGAAGAAATAGAGGCGCTACGAGGTGTTGTGAATGATTGTGTGAGCAAACATGTATACTTTTTGGCCAATTTCTTCGTTGATAAGGAAGTAGCAATTACCTCCAACCCAATTAAAAATGACAGGTAGAGTGTATGGGAAGAGGTAGAAGAAATGAGTGGGTGGATTAGGGGAGATGGTGAAGAGGAAAGGTCGAGGGAGGGGGTGGGGGTGGGATGATTCAAGATGAGAAGATTATGAGGAAGAAGAAGTTATGGAGATGGGGAATTCTTTTTTCTTTTTAATTGTTATATATTTTTTTTAGTTTTAATATCTTTTAAAATTAAAATTATTGTCTTCAATTGCTTTTAAATGCATGTAACCAAGCATTTCATCCGATTCAGCAAAATAAACGTCACATACGCTTGGTCAATGGTCAGAGCAGTTTAAAATAACACATTTTAATAACTTAAAGTTATTTCAATAGATTGAAATAATTTTCCTACCGCGTGTACATTCCCATAATGATGGTGTTTTTCTAAAATCAAACATTGTTTGGTTGACAAAGTCAGGAGTCAAAGCCAAGTACAGGGGTATCCCAGGTCATTCCACCAAAATAATAAAATTGATTGAAATTGTCTCTCAATATTTTTATTAAGCATATATTTAAATAGACAACTTAATCCTTCTATCAAAAAAATAAATAATAGCCAACTTAAAAACATAATATGTGGAAAATTCGCATAACAAGAATTCAAATTCAAAAGAGCTATCTCAACAAACTACTCCATCCAATAGAAATTTAAAATTTTAAAAGAGATAAGCATAAAAAACACACCTAAACTATCTTCTTTTTTTGAGTTTCATACCTAAACTATTGGGAGTGTGAGCTTCATACCTAAACTACTACTTATTAGTTTGAGAACACATCAGTGGTGTGTGTAATGCACTCTCTTTTATTTGAAAAAACCTTGCACATGGATAAAATATTCCACCTTGGCAAAAAGTTAAATAATAACTATTAGCACTAATTAAAGATTAAAGTATTACTATCCCAAAAAACTAATGTTAAAAAAAATAAAATTTATTTTTCTTACCCACTCTACCACTTGCTCCTCAGGTATCCCCCCTCCCCCCTTGACAATCTCTCCATCCTTCTATTTTTTTAAAATTTCTTTTATAAAATAATTTTAAAAAATTCATAGCTATCTCAACAAACTACTCCATCCAATAGAAATTTAAAATTTTAAAAGAGATAAGCATAAAAAACACACCTAAACTATCTTTTTTTTTGAGTTTCATACCTAAACTATTGGGAGTATGAGCTTTATACCTAAACTACTACTTATTAGTTTGAGAACACATCAGTGGTGTGTGTAATAATGCACTCTCTTTTATTTGAAAAAACCTTGCACATGGATAAAATATTCCACCTTGGCAAAAAGTTAAATAATAACTAGTAGCACTAATTAAAGATTAAAGTATTACTATCCCAAAAAACTAATGTTAAAAAAAATACAATTTATTTTTCTTACCCACTCTACCACTTGCTCCTCAGGTATCCCCCCTACCCCCTTGACAATCTCTCCATCCTTCTATTTTTCTAAAATTTCTTTTATAAAATAATTTTAAAAAATTCATACTCCACCCCCTCCCCCCCTCCCCCCAAACCACCCACTCAATCCCAAAAAGAGTTGATACTATTTTATTTTAAAAAAAAAAATTTTACCCCACCCTATATAACCCTCGACTCCTAATTTATTTACATTTTCCTCGTTTTGTGTTAGATATGTACATATATTTTTAGGAAATATTTTTATATATATTTTTTGATAACCGAGAAATCCCTCTTGCCCCGCTCTTTGGACCAATCACAACCTTCTAAACTCGGTGGATAATGGACCCTCCCTCTACCCTTCTCTACTTAAATTTTATGCTTCGCTTTGCATGGTGTGGGGCTTGAACCAGCGATCTATGCCACAAATCCTCCACCTTTTGCCACTCGAACTAGGCCTTGGGGGCTCGTTCTTAATATTTGAGTACCAAATATAACATAAATAATAAGTCTAAAAAATAAGAAATATATATATATATACATACATATATATATATATATATATATATATATATATATATAACACAAAACGAGAAAAAAAAATTAGAAGCGGAGAGTTAGGTGGGATGGAATTATTATTTTTAAAAAAAAATAATAATATACAAATTATTATTTGATGGGGGGAGATGAAGTAAAAAAGAACTAAAAACTTTTTAAAAAACAATCTTAAAAAGGGGGGTTACGGTGAGAGGAAGTGGTGTAGTGGGATAAGTAAAATATTTTACATTTTATTCTATAAAAAAGAATATTCTTTTTTTTTTGGGATAATAGTTGTTTAATCTTTAATATTAACTAATACTAATAATTTATTTATTTTTGTCAAGGTACAATGTTTTGTCCATGTAGAGTGTGATGTGATAGTTTTTTTAAAATAAAAGAGAGACTGTAGTATACACCAGGAAGAGAGTGTAATAAAAGAGAGGTGTGTTTCTCAAATTAATAAGAGATAGTTTAGGTATAAAATTCACACTCCCAATAGTTTGGGTATGAAACTTAAAAAAAAATAAAAAATAGTTTAGGTGTGTTTTTGACAGTTATCTCATTGTAAAAGTAGATTCATTCTAATCCTAAGAAACTTATTATGCTAAAAACTAGTATTACTGCAGTAACTTGAAGCAAATTTCAACAGTCTTCTATAATTCAAAAAAATTGCAACTTCAAAATAATTGCTTTAGCGATTGGTGACTTGGTGCTGAATATCTTTCACAATTTTTAAGCTTGCACATTTTTTTACACTTGATCCTTCTTTTCTTCTTTTGGCTTTGTGCTTCGAAAACACCCTCAATAACTTCATCTTGTCTGTAAGCTTTTTTTAAAATGCTTTAATGTGGACAATGATAGGATTTTTATTTTTTTTTGGAAACTGGTAAGGTTGTATTCTTCAGCATTAAGAGCATGCTGGCCACCTTCAAAAAGGAATATTATCAATTGCCAGTCTCATGTTAAGTCTAATATCTGATCTGTATCTACTATACACAATTATTTACACCAAAAAGTAAGAACACAATGCAATTCCATTTCACTTTTCAATATGGCATTGGACCTATCTTCAAAACATCTATCATTTCTTTCCAACCATGCTGACCACCATATGCATGATGCAACTAATCTCCACCATTTCTTTTACTCTTACTATCTCCCCTCCTAATCCAGCAACTCAATAGAACTGATGTGTGCTCTGGCATGGTCCAGCTGTAACCTGTTATGTTGAGGAAGAGATTCCACAACTGAGTAGTGAAGCTGCAATGTAGGAAGAAATGCTCGTTCGTCTCCCATGTAATATTGCACAGAAAGCACCTGGAACTAGCTGTCTCCCTTTCTTCTGCAGAACTTCTTGAGTTAGATGTGCCCTCTTAATCACTAGCCAAGTAAAATATTTTACCTGGGTGGGGATACCCTCCCCCTACCAGTTGTAAGCCTCTCTTGTATGCACTGCCTACATAGAAGTTCCCATCTTTGGTGTGTATCCACAGCACCCAATCTGCCTCTGTTGTGACAATGTTGCTTCCTCCTAGCTTTCCAAGTAATGAGGCCATTCTGTCAAGATCCCAATCATTATCATTTCTTCTGAAGGAAATGTCCCAAGCCTGTACTGAACAGCACTCACTTACTCTAGCCTCAGTGTTTCCACAGATCTGAAAAGGATCTGGTAATTGCTCTTGTGGTGATTGATCAATCCATCCATCATGCCAGAGTTTCGTCTTAGTTGCGTATCTTAAAGCTAAGATTGGCTTCCACCAATGGCCATAAGTTTCTGATTGTTCTCCAAAAGGATCCAATATAATGTTGGAACACCATGGATCAAGTTCACCAAACTTTGTCACAATTACTTTTCTCCGTAGATCCCTTTCCTCTTTAGTGTATCTCCATAGCCACTTCATAAGTAAGTTCTCATTCAGCAATCTGAGATTTCTAACCTCCAATACCCCTCTTCCTTTATTCAGCATTACGGTTTTCCTGTTAACAAGACAGTAACCCTTCCCTTCTTTGTTTCCATGCCAAAGAAAATCTCTTTTAAGCTTATCAAGTTTCTCCACGACTTCTGATGGAATTGGGAATAGGGACATCATATAAGTGGGTAATGCATCTAGTACAGAATAGATTGGGATCTGTCTACCACTTAAGGACATGTATTGAGCCTTCCATCAGTCTAATGACAAAAAAAAACCAACTGTTTTAATGTTGTATTCTATCTACTTCACCCATTTATCTCCAAACCCCATTTTCTTGGAAAACCGTGGTGTCCGAGCCAGTTTTTGCTCACCTCAACTAGGACAGATGGTAACTCAGTCCACCAAGGCTAGGAAGAATCACCTAGTGTTTTTTGGTATCCACTAAGTTTTGAACCAGAGACTTCAGGGTTCTCAACCACTAGGCCACCCCCTTGGGTGCCTCAAAATATTCAGTAAGAAATCCCAATTAACATGATCATAAGCTTTTTGAATATCCAACTTACATTATGCCTGGGACCTCACTTTACAATCTTGAGTCATCGCAATCACTGGCTATGAGTGTTGCATCCATTACTTGTCTACCCTTAATGAATGTCATCTAATGTTTGTTGACCGATTTTTCTATACTTTCTTTAGCCTCTCTGCCAGTAATCTGGCAATAATTTATGTGGCATACTTTCCTTTGTAACCGGTCACAAAAAAATGTCACCTTTCTTTAATTAAAAAGAATTTAACTTTAAAATGATTGAAAGTACTTCAATGAACATACAAGACCATTAAGATCAATGAAAGCTCAGATACCGCCATTGGTTTTTTAAAAGATGGCAGAGTAACAAAAATTTAACAAACATTGAAATTGTCTCACAATATCTTTATTAAGAGAAGGACTGTACGAGGGCTTTATTAGCCAACTTAAAATCATAATATGCAAAAAATCTGCATAACAAGAATTCAAAAGAACTAACATGTCTCAACAAACGAATCTATCCAATAGAAATTTAAAATTCAAAAAAGTAGATGCATTCTTATCCTAATGAACTTATTATGCTAAAATAAATATTAATGCAGTAACTGGAAACAAATTCAACAAGATGCATTCTTATCCTAATCAAGTAGATGCTCACTAATGAAATTTTTGAAACTTTGGAGTTTCACAAGCTAAAAAATAATAACTTAATTTCTCTAGGTATAATAATGATAAAATGAATGTTTGGGGCAGCAGCAATGGAAGTTGTGAGACAGCGAAGCGACTAGCAACTTTTTATATATCATAGCATCACACAAACAAGAAAATCGAATGGAAAGATTTTGTATCAACAAAGCATACGTTCAGCATGATGTAATTTTGATCAAAATAAGTACATTGAACCTTCCTCTTTTATAAGCCTCAACTTTTTTATCACACATTCAGATCAAGGCAGGGTGATACATAAATTAAAACTACTCAACGAAAAACTTAGCTTCTAAGTATTTAATAATACTAAATATAAATTCCAACTTAAAATTATATACTTTATCTTACGGGTATACTTGCCATTCATCTGGCCCAAGGTTCACTGTTAGATATTGTTGTAGAAGAATGGAGCAAAGGTTTCAAAACGGAAACATAAGAAGGATAAATCATCCTCTCTGCCTACCAACAAAGACTTGGAAGTTTTCAGTACTTTAACTTCTCTAGTTGCAACTAATACCTGATAATCAACAAACACCCTAGGAGGGGTGCACCATGCTCCTTTGTATTGAAGTCCCAAAGAACTGCCACCACTGAAGCCAGTTGTAGCTGATCCTGATGGAGAGTATACAATGTTAGGCTGTTCTTCATCGACAGATTCTCCCCCAGGTGCCTCACTCATGGCTCTCATAGCAACTACGTACTCGTACGTTGTAATGCCCTGATAGGAAGATGATTTTGAGAAAGAATCAGAATAATTTTTCAGGTAGCTTCTAGTTATGAATCACCCAACTGTGATCTCCAAAACTCAGTTTCCTCTGTAATATATGCACCAGTTATGGTAAAAACTCTAGGCATTTTTAAAGCAAAATCTCAAACTTGACAATTGTCTCAGAAACTTCAAGTTCCAACTCATAATAGAAAGAGAAAACCATAATAATCTACCTTTCTTATGAGTATCATGTGGAAAAAGAAAAGCTCTCCTAAGGGCACACAAGCTAGCAATGAAACGGCAGTACATACAGCCTGCATAAAGTCAATATGCATCACAATTATGAACAGCATTTTATTTCATCAACCAGTCAGAATAGTAAGCTCACTGCAAGTTGTAGCTCAAGTAAAAATTACCACAACAGTTGCAAATGGGGCCAGTGAGAAACCATTCCCTAGTCTATCAACTATTTCAGCCTCCATGTTCTTTTTGTTCACAAAGCATCGTACCAGAACAGCAATTCCAACTCCAGCTTCAGTAACAAGCTGCAAAAGAGTGTGTGAATGATCCACTGATAAAAACACAACCATTTCATTGCTAACCAAACATTTCCCTCGAACATACCCAGACCAAGCTAGTAGCCATCAGTGATATAAAGGTAATATAGTTCTTCCTCCCAACACAGTTGTTGAGCCACTGCCAGTTTGATAAATGTGGTTAGTTTTCTGGTAATAATTTGAAAAAGTGGGCTCCATAACAGAAATCAGAACAAGAAGTACCATAGATGACTGAAATGTATACCCGACAATGATGATCAAATCCATCAACACATTTATCACAGCTTCGACAATGTTTACTGAATTTGCGCACCTGCAGCACACCAAGCAGTCAGTATATAGATGAACATGCCTAATGTGCATAAGCACAAATATAAAGTGGTAATAATGATTATACATGTCCCATGATGAGGAATCTGCACTAAGTCACATGTCTAAGCAACAAAACCAGGAAAGAAACAGGAGCATAAATTGACTATCTGCTGTTGATTTTGTCTGGCATTCACATGGACATACATACCTCATCCAATTTTATAAACTACCAGATCTCTCAATTTGTACATTATTGAACAATTTGTTCAGCAGATCATGTTGTCAAATAGTCTATGAAGAATTGAAAGTCAAGAGAATGGACGAATTATATAGTAGAATGTACTTCAAAACACGTAGGCTATGTAATATAATGTACTTAATCGTGCAAAATAATCACTTACCTTACTATGCATAGAGAATTAATAGTTTACAATCAAGTAGAATAAGATTCCTACCAGAGGAGCCCCTCTTGCATATTGTCAATAATAAGAGACAAATTCCCTATTCTTTTCTCTATTTTCACAGTTCGATTCACGAAAGGACAGTTCCCAGTCCAAATTCCGACTTGAAATCCTCATTAAATGTCTTTCTTTTGATTGGTGAAGGCATACTATTAAGTATTTACAGAGAGACAGTCACATTACAACAATGTAATGACCTCAAAAGAATCTATCATGGCCCCTGTGTCATTTGAATTGCCATGTTACACCAAGAAAAGGAAAAAAAAAACAGCAAAGAAACTAGCGACTGATTCCTTTTTGCTTTAAAGAATTCCTGTGTTCGTTTCCTTCCAGATGATCCACCATATGACTGAGGGCGGTGCATTCCAAGTTTTCAGCTTTTCCTTTCCCAGTACTTCATCTGCCAGCTTTGCAGTAGTTCCTTAGTTGTCTTAGGCATTTCCCAGGCGTCACTGAATGTCATTGTCAATAATATATTAAGTTGCACACATAAATATTGTTTTCCCATGGATTACATTGATATTAAGATATCTCCATAGCATCGTGCCAACATATTTGGTACACAATATTAAGGTTAATTTCAATCTTATGCTGTTATTCATGTGAATTGCTAAACTGCACATCCAAGACTTTATGGGCTAAAGGAAATTTCTGCTCTTTTGGCTTATGAAACACCTCATGACTCTAAGAGCAATTACCAAGCATAACTTTCACAACTTTGGTACAATGCAAGTTTCAAACTATGCCATCACAAATGGTGAAAAGCACATGATAAAAATTGTCAAAAACAAAATAATAGATTAGCTACCTCAGCATTGCACAATGTGCAAAACAGAGCATCTTCACCTGTCCCTTCCTCCTCAGCAGCTCCATCTTTGTTGTGGCAATCCTCGTGTACAAATAAAAAGCAGAAAACTCCTCCAATTTTACAACAAGAGGAATTTCTGGTCAAAGAAACCACTTCATTATCTAGTCTCCCTGCTTCTTGTTGACCTTTCTTGATGGATTTAGCAGCAGCAATGGATGTTCTTGAAGCTGACGACAGAGAAGAACGTGCATCATTACTAAGTTCATCAAATTTTCCAGACCGATTTCTCGCAGACAATCCATGCTTTGAGTTGGTATCATTCATTCTTCCAGAATCAAATTTAGACATTATGCCTGGATCTGCAGGATTGATTGCAGTACTCCGAACATAAAGAACAAAAACAAGCAATGCCTGCAATATGACATAAATAGGCACTTCAACTTCAAGTAACCTACGTTAGAAAAATATACAAAATAATAGTTCCTCAGTTCCATCTTTTTATGGCTATTTGACGGGATATGGAGATTAAGAAGCTAATTTGATTTATAATATGGTAGTAATAATTTTCTTTTTTTTTATCAGAGTTCCTTCATTTTCTTTTTAAAAGATTATATGATTTTAAAAGCATCATATAGTCATTTGAATTTGTCCCATAGTTAAATATTTATACCTTGGGTATGTTGTTGTTGTTGTTGTAGCCAAATATTTTGGGGATGTCAAAAACAGAGAGTTAGTCACATAGATTAGGACAAAGATAGCATGCTAAAATAATGAATCAAGATGGAGATACATGTAATAGAATCATAGCAGTTTCTCCACAGCACATACAGATAAATTACTCCAATTTACATACCACTGGAGAATAAACTGCAATAGAAGCATACTCCCAAAAGCGTCCTCCGAGGAAAGGTGAGAAGAAAGCATAAAATGCAACCGCTAACAAGCAAAATACAGTTATAGCAACAACCTACACAAAGAGTTCAAGATTTAGTCCACATATTGAATAGGCACACAAACGTAACATTTAACACAAAAAGACCGACTTTATCTAAAATAGACTTAGAAAGGGTAATGCCCCCACCACCCACCTATAGAACGGCCATATCCAATACATTCTGATAGCAAATCATTGAACATGTAGAATTGTTGCAAGAGAAATAAAAACTGAGCTCAGTAAAATAAGTTACCAAGCAATATCAGGATTATATGGCTAAAAAATATTCCATTATTGTCACAAGTCTAGTCAATGACTAGAAACATGATACATTTCTCTTTCTACTTTCAGAACACTAAGTACTTAGAGGTTGTCCGTAACAAATATCGACCATTTCCCTTCATTTCAGTATTTTTTTAATTGATATTCCTTCATTTAGGTATTCCTAACTGCTGGGGTATGGGGATCAACCTATCCAAAAAAAATTGAAAATCATCTGTGCTACTAAGGGATACCAAATTTGACAAGCTATTCTTCCCTATCTTCTTTATGGGGAAACTTGGCAATCTTTTGAAAAGGGAACCAAGTTTCGTAATACAAATCCCTAGTTGTAATCAATTTGAACAGCAACAACTTTTTGATCCATACAAACTCATCTACGATTTGCATTTATCTTAAATGATATCTATGTGAGTTTTTAACCATTGACAACTTAGTTGCCTTAACCTACCCTTGTTTTTCCTCCCTTCTTTATAAACACAATTTCATTAATGTACAAAAACAGAAACCACCTTAGGATAATATATCATCTAGTAATAGCTGTGCACAACATAGTTGCTGGACAAGTCTTTAAAACTTAACTACTCAACTAGTTTCAAGAATGAACCATAAGTGTAGAGGAATCAGAAGGACAAGAATGATCAAATGGGAAAGCAATTGTCAACAGAAATCAGCTGAGAGATGGGAAAAGCACAGTCCAGACCTGAAAGGTATGTGCAGGGAGCTGCCATCCATGTTTCCTCACCATAATTCAAACCCCCAGAAGCTCTTTTTTCACACTTGCTCTCAACTGAAACAAGTGAACTAATTTTTCACCAATTAACTCACTTGTTTCTCCCAGGAAAAACAAATAAACAAATACTAAATCTTGACAACCTTTCTGGTACAAATTTTCAGTGGTTGTTCTTCATAAGCCCTGACGTTCTCCAGATTTACAAGGAAAACGGTTCTTTCACAAAAAGGCAACAATGCTTTAAAGATGGGAAAGAAAAGAAAATAAACCAAGAAATCTCTCCCTTTTTTCCCACAACACCCAGTAGATAAAACCCATTTTTTTTCTCCAAACAAGAAGATAAAAACCCTGCTACCCTTCTGGTTCAATTTTGCAGTAGTTCCAAACAAATCAAGAATCTACAAGAGAAAACATTTCTTTTCGCATGAGAAAAAAGAAAGAAAAAAAGAGGGGGGGGAGAATGTTAGGAGAATACTACTAGTAAAACATAGGAAAGAAAGGTATGATTAGTGAGACAAAAGGGTACAAATCAAGGGACAGAAGAGTTGACTGTAAAGAGCATGTTTTTGGGTTCAACAAAAGAGTGGTTGTGAAGTGATGAAGGGAAGGTGGGGTTTTCTTGGTGGAAAGATAGTGCAAGTATTAATTAGGACTGCCCCACTGCCTCTTATTCTTCTCTTTTGTTTTTTTCCTTTCAGCTGACCTGAGAAATTAATTCTACCAAAAAACAACATTAGGTCACTTTGATTCAAATTAACATGCTTTACTAAAAGGACAAAACAAATATCTTATAGTTAGTAAGTAGAAGAAAGAAATTCTTAACACGGGGTTCCGAAAAAAGCCTATATTTATTTGGATCAATTTTTTCAAAAGCGTTTTTTCGCAGAGTCGCGAGGCGAGGTGCATCAATATCACACGAAAATATACTAGTTGAGGGTAATTATCGTGGGGTGTAAACCTCAATGCTCTAGGTGTATGATTTAGTGTATGTCTCAAAGATTTGAATATAAGTCCCATAATTTTCTTCGAATTTAACGAAAATTTGCTTAATAATTTTTTTAATCGTTAAATATTCAGAAAATTAACTTATGTAGTATATTCTCAAACCTAACAAAAATCATAAGTAAAAGATCTCTAATTATGCATCCTAATTTCATACTCCATTTGTTCCTTTTTACTTGTCTTTTTTTACAAATCAAGAAGAAACAATATTTTTGCATATATACCCTCAAATTATTTAGAGAGTTAATTTTTTCGAAAAAGGTAGAACTTCTTTAACGACTAAGTGTAGACAAATAAATTACATAGGATTAATTCATACAAAATTTGAATTAAATCCATGTTCATTTGGGTTGAGTGATAAATTTGGGCTTCACAAATAAATTCGTCTATTTTATTGAATTCAAGTCCAAGGTCCCTTTCACCTTGAAGCCCAAACTCATGTCACATGTCATAATGACTAGGCATCCAAGACCAACAAGGTGATGCCACGTGTTGGTGCAAGTGCACATTCAACTACTGTGCATAGGCATCGGTTGTAAGGTCTCTCAAAATGAATTAAGGTACCTAGAGCCTCACATGTGCCTAAAATGGTTAATAATATGTTAATTAAGTGTTTAATAGTATGTATACTTGATTTGAAGTGGTTTGGAGGTCAAACGTCCAAGAACGTTCGAAAGTTGGTCTTTAGACGTGCTAGTGTGTCCTTGTATGTTTGTCTTGTTTTTATGTGTCGTTTAAAGTCCAAAAATAGTATGGGTGACCTTAGCATCTTAATAGACATGTTTAGGATCAAAACGTTCAGGTACGACTCCCCGAGGACCACCCTTAGGGCCCCCGAGGAGGACCCAAACGTTGAACAAAGAAGCTGCCCAAGGCAGCGTGCAAAAACAGAATGTGGAGCCACCCACGCGTCGCGCGCCTGGAAGTGAGTGTGCCTGTGCGTCTCTCTCCCTACACGAGGTCCACTGCCTCAAAAATTTAGTGAGGCAAAAATTAGGAGCTGCCTCCACGACGCGCAACCACTTCCCAAATTCGGTTGCGTCCTTTTAAAGTCAAGTTTGACATGTCTAAAAGTCCAAATATGTATGGGGGTGTTTTGGTAACTTCGGGAGTCGGTTATAAACTATTTCTAGGACTTATTTAACCCCTTTCCCAAGTCAAAACCCCAACACCCAATAAGAAATCAAAATCTCAAATCTATCTTCTCTTCCAAATTCTCTCAAACCTCCCTTGGAGGGAAAACTCAAGGTTCAAGCTAGGGGCTGGATTTTCATGGTTTCTTCTCTAATTTTTCGTGGGATTTTCATGTAGTAAGGTATGGTAATCCTTTATCCTTAGTTAATCTTCCATCTAAGGAGTTCCCTCAAAGGTTTTTCAAAGAGAGTTCATGATCAAAATTCCTATCTTTAAATCTAGAAATAGTTTCATTGTCAAATGATTTCAAAAGCATTCTAATGATGAATACATATTATTTACTGATTTTAAGATGAAATTCAATCCAATTCTATGAACAACCCATGATCCTCCTAATTTCTCATATTGACCTATAATATGGATCTTGTGATCTTGATTCCATGCGTCACGCCCCGAGCTACCCCCGAGACGCGGACACGAAACCTAGGACCACAAGTGATCCCAAACTAACCCTGCTGGCATGATTATGAGCATACTAAAGATAATAAACTGTTGCGGAAGCTCAATTATACTTAAAATGAAAAGATGGGGAATACCCATATTCTATAACTGAGATATTTGAAAACAATGAGTTTAATACAAAAGAAATATTAACTCAATACTAAGCTGAATCTAACTATGTCTGAAATAAGCCTTTAAACTGGACTAGAAATACTGGGACAAGCCCCAGCTAAATCTAGCAAAAACTGAAACCAAAAGACTAAATACTGAAATGAAACTCATGACTATTGTCCTCGGAGAATGAGGACTCACCACTGAATCTGCTGAACTGGAGATCGGAAATCGATTTATGCGTGACCTGAATGCCGAGAACCTGAACCTACATCACGAGAAGATGTAGCGCACCTATGCGTCAGTGCTTGAAGGTACTGAGCATGTAGGATAGAGTAAAGCTGAAATAAAACATAACTGAATAAGCACAAAAGCAAGTATAATAAACTGAACATAATATACTGAATTTCTGAGCTAACCGAATGCAATGACCAATTTATAACATGCTGAAACTGAATACTGAATATACTGATAACTGGTCAATGCAGAGAGTCTGACTGATCTGTGGGAGCTACTAATAACCGATAATAAAACCACATTAGCTAAATGTGTAGTCCGATGTATACGCCCCATCGAGAGGACCCAATATACCCTGCCAAAGGTATAAAGGCATGCTGGCGTGGTCACTAAACTGATTGCCCACAGAGGGGACTTACAACCTACTTGGCTAGTAGTTCTGGGACTATTGGGTACGCTAAACCCTAGTCCAACTCGGTATTATGCTACTCCCAATGAATTATGTAAATTGACTGGTTATGTCTAAGTTTCTGTAAATACTGGATAGCTAGAAACTGAACATGCAAACTGAGAATGCAATAATTAGTATGGTAATTATGCATTTATAACTGAGGCATGTATATCTGAAGTGTCTGAAATATCTGACCTAGCATGTATAATTCAAGAACTAAAGAAATACAAAGCTAGGGTTCTGAAATTCATGCGATAATTTGAGTAATAACAAAATAATCTGATTTGAAACATATATTTAATAAATTCATGAAGTTCTATCAAAGTTCTAGAAACCCTAGGTTTAATCATGACAAGAGAATCAAGAACTGACTGAAAACTAGGGACACAATGGGTGAAAGGAACCCACTAGTGAAATCCCACATACCTGGTGATGAAATCCACGGAAAAATACTTAAGTTTCAGGGCTGGAACTGCTGGAGCTTGTGGCATTCTTGAACTAGGGTTCTTGAGCTTTTTCTCCTCTCTTTCTTCTAATTTTCTAAGTTTTGATTTAATGATTTGACTTAGATATGTTTTAGTTATGTTTCTAGGCTTAAACTGACTAAAATCTGATGATGTAGGGTCAAAACGACGTATATTAGGGTTTAAACGAATTGGGAAAGGTCCAAAAGACCCCTGGGAAAGTTGCTGTCGAATCAATCGACGGTCAGGACTGACGGTCCGTCGATTGACCGACACCCCGTCGGTTGGGCCGGTTCGACAGGCCTTTACTAAAACGGGCATAACTGTTTACTCAAAGGTCTGATTTTAGTAAGGTTGGTGGATATGGAAAGATAATTCAATTATCTATCTTTAGGTTGGACATGGGACACCTAATTCATTTTGTGCTACGAGTTATGACCATTTGAAGTTGACCTAACTGCATTTCCCCTTAACTGTCTGCAAATTTTCCACCTACGGACCGTGCTGGTCATCCGTAGCTCTTGTCAGAGAGTGGGTGAAGGGAGTCTCGATCGACGGTCATGGACTACAGACCGTCGTCTGACCTATGGACCGTAAGTCCGTCCGTCGACCAACACTTAACCAATTTTCCTGGGCTAAGATTTTTGGGAGTTTCTGATCCAATCGACGGTTGTGCAGGATGGACCGTGGGTCAGGCTACGGTCCGTCAATGGTCACATCAGTTGCACCTGCAGATTTTTTCAAAAAACTGATTTTTGGTCTGTTTTGGCTACAGGGTGTTACATTATCTCCCCCTTGGGAACATTCGTCCTCGAATGAAAACTAAACTAGCTGAAATAGAGGGAGAGAGCTGCAAAACCCACTACTAAACATTGAGAACTGAGTTTCTGACTGAATTGAGTTCAGAGTACGTGTAAATACGCTGAAAATGCAAGTACAAACTCAGGGAACATGATTCTAAGACTAAATTTACGCATGAATGACTGGAAAAAACTGAAGAGGAACTATTACCTCAAGCTGGAGTGGAATCGGAAGGAAAGAGGTGAGGATACTTGGCTTTCATGGCTGCTTCTGCTTCCCAAGTAGCTCCCTCTACGGACTGACTCCTCCACAAAACCTTGACTGAAGCGACTTCTTTGTTTCTCAACCTTCTAACCTGACGGTAAAGAATCTCAACTGGTACATCCTCATAAGAAAGACTATCTTTCACCGCCACACTCTCTAATGGCACTATAGAGGCTGGGTCACCCACACACTTCTTCAAGAGTGAGAGTGTGGAAGACCAGATGCACTGCTGCTAACTCTACTGGCAACTCTAACTCATATGCCACCTTGCCAACCCTTTTCAAGATCTTGTAAGGGCCTACATATCTAGGACTGAGCTTCCCTTTCTTGCCAAATCTCATCACCCCTTTCATAGGTGAAATTTTCAGAAAAACCCAATCATCAACTTGGAACTCTAGTTCCCTTCTCCTTACATCTGCATAAGATTTCTGACGACTTTGGGCTGTCTTAAGTGTATCTCTAATGAGTTGCACTTTCTCCATAGCATGAAGGACTGAATTTGGCCCTATCAAAGCTACTTCACCTACTTCAAACCAACCAACAGGAGATCTATATCTACGCCCATACAAAGCCTCATAAGGGGCCATCTGAATGCTGGAATGGTAGCTATTGTTGTAAGCGAACTCAATAAGAGGAAGGTAATCATCCCAACTACTCACACAAGCCCTCAACATATCTTCTAGGGTCTGAATGGTACGCTCTGCCTGTCCATCCGTCTGCGGATGAAATGCTGTGCTAAGGTTAACTTGAGTGCCAAGACCCTTCTGAAAAGACTTCCAGAAATGAGAGGTAAACTAAGGACCTCTATCTGAGATGATAGACAAAGGAACCCCATGTAACCTTACAATCTCATTAATGTAAAGCTTGGCATAGTCCTCTGCCGAATATTTAGTCTTGACCGCCAAAAAGCGAGAAGACTTAGTCATCCTATCAACTATCACCCAAATGGAGTCATGCTGTATGCGAGTACGCGGTAACCCTGTGATGAAATCCATATTTATTACTTCCCACTTCCAAGTAGGAATGTCGATCTCTTGAGTCATACCCCCTGGTTTCTGATGTTCTACCTTGACTTGCTGACAATTGGGGCACTTACTCACAAAATCTACTACATCCCTCTTCATGCCATTCCACCAATAGACTTCCTGCAGATCGCGGTACATCTTAGTGGCACCTGGGTGAATAAAATATCTGGAGTTATGGGCTTCTGCAAGAATATGTTGTCTCAACTCGCCCACATCAGGAACACACAATCTACCCTGGTAGCGAAGTACACCATCTCCCCCTTGGGAGAAAACCTCCACTCTCTGATTATGGACTGCACACTTAAGTTCAAGCAAGATTGGATCACTGTCTTTCTTTTCCTTAACCTCCACTACCAAAGATGATTCTACCCCATTCTGAACTATTACACCGATGTCTGATATGCTCATAAGGCAAACTCCCAAGTGAGCAAGCCTCTGAACATCCTTCACTAGCTCCTTCCTTTCTTCCTCAACATGGGCTACACTACCCATAGATAATCTACTAAGAGTATCTGCTACTACATTTGCCTTACCAGGATGATAATGCACACTCATATCATAATCCTTAAGGAACTCAAGCCATCTCCTCTGGCGAAGATTCAACTCTTTCTGGGTGAAAACATATTGAAGGCTCTTATGATCAGTGAACACATCTACATGAACACCATACAAGTAGTGTCTCCATATCTTGAGCGTAAACACCACTGCTGAAAGCTCGAGGTCATGAGTTGGATAGTTCTTCTCATGAACCTTAAGCTGTCTAGAAGCATAAGTTATAACTTTATCTCGCTGCATTAACTCACAACCAAGGCCAACTCTGGATGCATCGCAATAGATCACATAACCATCTGAACCCTCTGGTAGAGTCAAGACAGGAGCTGTAGTCAATCTAGTCTTTAATTCTACAAAGCTTTTCTCACAATCATCTGACCATTGAAACTTGACCATCTTCCGAGTCAACCTAGTCAATGGTGAGGCTATGGATGAAAATCCTTCCACGAACCTTCTGTAATAACCCGCTAGACCCAAGAAACTTCTGATATCTGTAGCAGAGGTAGGTCTAGGCTATTGTTTCACTGCTTCTATCTTCTGCGGATCCACTCGTATCCCTTCGCTAGACACAATATGACCAAGGAAAGTAACGGATTGCAATCAGAACTCACATTTGCTAAACTTAGCGAATAACTGCCGATATTTGAGAGTCTGCAGAACAACTCTCAAATGACTTGCATGTTCTTCCTCACTCCTAGAGTAAATGAGGATATCATCAATGAAGATGATAACGAACAAGTCTAAGTACTTTTTGAACACTCTGTTCATCAAATCCATGAAAGTTGCAGGAGCATTGGTTAGTCCAAATGACATAACTAAAAATTCATAATGACCATACCGAGTTCTGAAGGCTGTTTTCGAAATGTCACTATCTCTGACTCTGAGCTGATGATAACCCGATCTGAGGTCTATCTTTGAGAAATGACTAGCACCCTGAAGTTGGTCAAACAAGTCATCAATCCTGGAGATGGGATACTTATTCTTGATTGTGACCTTATTCAACTGTCTATAGTCAATGCACATTATGAGAGAACCATATTTCTTCTTTACGAACAACAATGGTGCACCCCATGGTGAAATGCTAGGTCTGATGAAACCCTTATCTAGAAGGTCTTTCAACTGCTCTTTCAATTCCTTAAGCTCTGCTGGAGCCATTCTGTAAGGAGGAATAGAAATAGGCTGGGTATCTGGAAGGAGATCAATTCCAAAGTCGATTTCCCTTTCGAGAGGAACTCTGGGAAAATCTTCTGGAAACACTTCTGGAAATTCACTGACTACTGGAACTGACTCAAGAGTTGGGGTTTCAGAGCTAGAATCCTTAACCCGAACTAGATGATAGAGATAACCCTTAGAGATTATCGTTCTGGCCTTAAGGTAAGAAATAAATTGACCCATAGGCACTAAGCTACTACCCTTCCATTCTAAGATTGGTTCGTTTGGAAACTGAAAACGAACAATCCTAGTTCTACAATCGACTGAGGCATAACATGAGTGCAACCAGTCCATGCCTAGAATGACATCGAAGTCTACCATTTCTAGCTCTACTAGATCTGTTGAGGTGACTTTCTGAGAGACTGTGACAGGGCAATTTCTGTATACCCGTCTAGATATAACTGGGTCACCGACTGGAGTAGAGACTGAGAAAGGTTCTGAGAGAGTTTCTGGATTGACACTGAATTGTACTGCTATGTAAGGAGTTACAAAAGAAAGAGTAGCCCCTGGATCTAACAATGCATAAACATCAAGGTCAAAGACTCATAACGTACCAGCGACTACATCAGGAGAAACTTCCTGATCCTGGCTAGCCTGAAGAGCATAAAGTCTGTTCTGGCGCCGACCGCCACCTGTACCAGATGAGTTACCCCGTTAATTTGGGCGACTTGCTGGTGCTGCTGAAGTTGTAGACTGATATCTACCATTTCCACCTCCTAGACCCTGTCTAGAAGGACAATCCCTCAACCTGTGACCAGCCTGACCGCACCCAAAACATCCTTCTTTTCCTGCAAGACACTCGCCCAGATGGTTCTTACCACACTTAGGGCAAGCGGGGTAAGTCTTGGTGCCTGAAACACTTCCCTGCGACTTAGAGCCTGGTGCTCTAACCTTCTGGTCAAACCTGTTCTTGGAGGATGGAACACTAGCTGATGAAGGGGCTGGAGATGAGAACTTCTGCTGACTTTGCGAGCGATTTCCACCACCTGATTTCTGCTGAGAATAGTTATAGTTCCCAGTCCTAGCCTTCTTATTCTCTTTGGACTGTTCTCTAAGCTTATCACCCTCAACCTGCTGAGCATGAGTCATAAGCTTAGAGATGTTCATATCTCCTAGTAACATAGCACTTCTGCACTCTGTTTTCACCAAATCCGACACTCCATACAAGAACTTATTCATTTGAGACCTGGAGTCAGAAACCATGTGAGGAGCATACCTGGAGAGTTGGTTAAACTTCATCCCATACTCTTGGACTGTGATGTTTCCCTGCCTCAAGTTCATGAATTCTTGAGCCTTTGCTTCTCTCAACTCTATTGGGAAAAATCTGTCGAGAAAAGTCTCACTGAAGCACTCCCAAGTAATAGGAGCTGCATTTGCACCCCTATTCTCCTTCCACTGAGTGTACCAGATATGAGCCACGTCTTTCAGCTGGTACGACGCCAACTCCACCCGATCATTTCCAGTAACCTGCATCACCTCAAAGATCTTCTTGATTTCGTCCAAGAAATTCTAAGGATCCTCATTAGTCTGCGATCCTAAAAACTCAGGCGAATTCATCCTAACAAAGTCAGGACCTTTGCTGCCGCTGATCCACCATTTTCATTCAGAGGAGCATGAACCCGATTGTTCTGGTGGGTCATACTCTAAGCCAACATCTGTATGACATTCCTGAATTCAACATTAGAGACTTCTTGATCTGGGGATGGAGGAGTTGCGTTCGCATTCCTAGCGTTAGCTCTACGAGGAGGCATGATCTGAAACGTAGAACGTCAAGTTAGAATGGAATAAGATCATACCTTACGCACAATAAGAGTAACAAAAAAGTAAAGTTTTTCCTAAAATACTTCATAGCCTCCCTCTCATTAGATGTGGTGCACTTCACACCCATGAAAAGGACTGTACTTAGTGCGGATTTTTAGACATCCTAGGACTCTTGAACCTAGTGCTCCGATACCAAGTTTTGTCACGCCTCGAGCTACCCCCGAGACGCGGACACAAAACCTAGGACCACAAGTGATCCCAGGCTAACCCTGCTGGCATGATCATGAGCATACTAAAGATAATAAACTGTTGCGGAAGCTCAATTATACTTAAAATGAAAAGATGGGGAATACCTATATTCTATAACTGAGATATTTGAAAACAATAAGTTTAATACAAAAGAAATAATAACTCAATACTAAGCTGAATCTAACTATGTCTGAAATAAACCTCTAAACTGGACTAGAAATACTGGGACAAGCCCCAGCTAAATCTAGCAAAAACTGAAACCAAAAGACTAAATACTGAAAAGAAACTCATGACTATTGTCCTCGGAGAATGAGGACTCACCACTGAATCTGCTGAACTGGAGATCGGAAATCGATTTATGCGTGATCTGGATGCTGAGAACCTGAACCTACATCACGAGAAGATGTAGCGCACCTATGCGTCAGTACTTGAAGGTACTGAGCATGTAGGATAGAGTAAAGCTGAAATAAAACATAACTAAACAAGCACAAAAGCAAGTATAATAAACTGAACATAATATACTGAATTTCTGAGCTAACTAAATGCAATGACCAATTTATAACATGCTGAAATTGAATACTGAATATACTGATAACTGGTCAATGCAGAGAGTCTGACTGATCTGTGGGAGCTACTAATAACCGATAGTAAAACCACATTAGCTAAATGTGTAGTCCGATGTATACGCCCCATCGAGAGGACCCAATATACCCTGCCAAAGGTATAAAGGCATGCTGGCGTTATCACTAAACTGATTGCCCACAGAGGGGACTTACAACCTACTTGGCTAGTAGTTCTGGGACTATTGGGTACGCTAAACCCTAGTCCAACTCGGTATTATGCTACTCCCAATGAATTATGTAAATTGACTGATTATGTCTGAGTTTCTGTAAATACTGGATAGCTCGAAACTGAACATGCAAACTGAGAATGCAACAATTAATCTGGTAATTATGCATTTATAACTGAGGCATGTATATCTGAAGTGTCTGAAATATCTGACCTAGCATGTATAATTCAAGAACTAAAGAAATACAAAGCTAGGGTTCTGAAATTCATGCGATAATCTGAGTAATAACATGATAATTTGATTTGGAATATATATTTAATAAATTCATGAAGTTCTATCAAAGTTCTAGAAACCCTAGGTTTAATCATGACAAGAGAATCAAGAACTGACTGAAAACTAGGGACCCAATGAGTGAAAGGAACCCACTAGTGAAATCCACATACCTAGTGATGAAATCTACGGAAAAATACTTAAGTTTCGGGGCTGGAACTGCTGGAGCTTGTGGCATTCTTGAACTAGGGTTCTTGAGCTTTTTCTCCTCTCTTTCTTCTAATTTTCTAAGTTTTGATTTAATGATTTGACTTAGATATGTTTTAGTTATATTTCTAGGCTTAAATTGACTAAAATCTGATGATTTAGGGTCAAAACGATGTATATTAGGGTTTAAACAAAGTGGGAAAGGTCCAAAAGACCCCTGGGAAAGTTGCTGTCTGACCAATCGACGGCCAGGACGGACGGTCCGTCGATTGACCAACGCCCCGTCGGTTGGTCCGTCGGTTGGGCCTGTTCGACGGGCCTATACTAAAACGGGCATAACATTTTACCTAGAGGTCTGATTTTAGCAAGATTGGTGGCTATGGAAATATAATTCAATTATCTATATTTGTGTAGGTCAAGGGACACCTAATGCATTTTATGCTAAGAGTTATGACCATTTGAATTTGACTTAACTGCATTTCCCCTTAACTGTCTGCAAATTTTGACCTACTGTCCGTAGGTCCACCTACGAACCGTGCTGGTCATCCGTAGATCTTGTCAGAGAGTGGGTGAAGGGAGTATCGATCGACGGTCATGGACTACGGACCGTCATCTGACCTACGGACCATAAGTCCGTCCGTCGACCAACACTTAACCAATTTTCCTAGGCTAAGATTTTTGGGAGTTTATGATCCCATCGACGGTTGTGCAGGATGGACCGTGGTTCAGGCTACGGTCCGTCAATGGTCACGTCAGTTGCACCTGCAGATTTTTTTGAAAAACTGATTTTTGGTCTGTTTTGGCTACGGGGTGTTACACCATGTTAATTGAATTGTGATTAGATTGTATCGAGTTGATTATTGCTATTACTATCTATATCAATTGAATATGAATTGTTGAGGATTGGATGTGAATTATTGAGAATTGGTCAATGGTGATCATAGCTTGGAAGTATTGGTGAGTTGACCTAGATCTCTCTATTTGGTATAGAATTAACATTGAATTGTGTTGATTGGTATGGTCCACTTATGGTGGCGGTGTTTACCTTCTTGTCTATATATATATATATATATTTTGTGATCATGACCTTGAAGGCAATTGACTTAATGTGAAGTGTGGTAATGATGATCACACCTATGAAGTATTATACCTAGTTTTCCAATGATAGTATCATATTCTAGGTGTGTTGATGATTCTTCCTATATGTGAATAACTATGTTAGGGCTAGGTATGGTCTACATGTTGATGTTTGGATACTCTTGTGTAGCATGATCCCTACCTATGAACCCCTATATGAATGTGTGGTCTTAAGCATGATTAGGAGTCTTAGACTCACTAATGAAGATGTCTTGTCTCCTGTGCTATAATGATGTTGTGTGTGGTCTATAGTCCCTAGTACTCTACATATGAGTTGTTTATGGTTTAAGGGGCATGAATGTGTATTTTGATCCTAAGAGGGTGGCTTCCTCAATGTTTTGATTGTTGCCATTATGTGATCATGTTGACCAATGTACACGCACACACCTCATGCATGCTTACGAGTAGGATAGATTCATGGTAGCTAATGAAAGGATTGTTCTCATATGCACCTAATGTCTACTACTACGCATGTGAAGTATATGTTCATGAAAGTATGATGGTATATCTTAACTAGGATGACTTGATAGGTGTACCAGTATGGACAAGGGTATGGGACCTTGTTTATGCATTGCACATGTGTGCCTTGATAGGATAGTTCCTAGGGTGATTACTCTATGTACATGAATATGAATGCATGATTAAGCTAGGAATATGAAAGTATATGATATGATGAAGTATGCATATGTGTAGTGTCTAAATGTGTTTATGTGAAAGGTCTTCTCATGTAAGTACACATATACACACAAGGATGTATATAATGAAGAATGTGTGATGATCTAGTAAAAAGAGGGTTTGTTGAAAGGTATTCTCAATTGTACTCTAAACTAGACTATGCTTGAATATGCTATGTCCATGTGCAAGGTTTTCTCACATGATTTAGGTTGATGAAAGGACATTCTCATCTATAACATATGAGCTAAGCATATGAAACCCCATTAATTCTCCTAAAGCCATTTTAGGAAGTAAAGTTAATAAAGACTTTTCAATAAAAGTAAGTTAGCTTAGCACCAAGTGAACTTGATGATGAGGGGTGCCCCTTCCCAAAGGGAAGGCTTGTTCACCATAGTCCTCACAATGTGGATAACTACAATGCCCAATAGGCATAAAAAGAGTTTCCATATATACCTCCAAGTTTCCATAACTATGTTGCCCCATAGGACCTAGCTAGTGGATCCACCTAAAATGCTAGAATGATACTCATGTCTTACCTTGGCAAGTAAGATACCCTCTTTTGGTGTTAGGGTATGACACTGGATTCCATGTTTGGCTTACATGGTTTTATTGTCGGTTAAGGCTAGGATTTCCCTAAAGTAAAATGGACAATGGAAGTAATGTAATGAACCCTAACTAGGACAACCTAAGGGTAGTTCTTAGTGTAGGTGAGGGTATGAGACTTTACCTATGCATTACACAAGTAGCTCTTGAAGGGAGGTCTAGGAAGGTGTTCTATATGTATATGTATATGTATGTGTCTCGTATGCATAACATTATGTTATTGACCTACTTGTATGATAGTATGCATAGTATGAGTCCTATGGTGTCCATATGATGTGGTCTTACCTTATATGCATAATGTTGGTCTTGTTGACTATATGATGAAGGTCTTACTTGGTATGCTTGTAGTTGACTATACTTGTCATGTTAATTTATGAAGTAAATGATGATGTTCGTGGTCTCTTTGTGAGTTTACTTAGTATGTGTGAGGTTATGGGGTTTCACATGTACATTGCACTAGTAGGCTTAGATTGGGATTATGAGTAAGGTCTTGTGGTGTCTTTATGAAATGAAGTCCAATGCATGCTATTGTTTACTATTGCCTTTTATGATGTTATTGGTAGTGTTGACTTGCATGTTGTCTTGTAATGAGTCTTATGTGAGGTTCAAGCGTTATGTTGAGTTATATGTGAATTTATATTTTCATGATATTCTATGCCTTTATGTATAAGTATATGTGTTGGGTGTTAATGAAGGTTATGTGAATGTTCACCCTTGGTGGCCTTAAGGTGATGCTTGAGTGTGGATGGTGGAATGTAACACACCCCGGAAATTCCATGACCTATAATAGATCCTCATATGTTGTATAATGATGATTTTAGACCTAAAATAGTGTATATAACTTGTTTGAAAATATTGGATCCATAGCATTAAGGAAAAACCTTAACGTCCGAAAACTAGCGAAATTTAACTAGTTGACGTCCCTATGTTTGGTGAAGGTTTCGAAGGGTCATATGAAGTCCAAAACTTGTAAAAAGACTTTGAATAGGTAAAATTTAGTATAGAGGGTCAAACCGTACAGTCACGACACCCCAAGGACCACCGTCCGGGTCCTTGGGAAGGACCCGGACATGGGCGAACAGGCTGCAGAAGTAGACTGCGTGCAACAGGAATGTGGTTGTTGTTGTGAAACCCGCATCCATCACGGGGAGATTTGAAATTTTCCTCGTGACGCGGGTCCTATACGCGGTCCACTTCCTCAACTCGGATTTCAAAAATAAATCGTGAAATTAACCCCACAACACGCAATTACTTCCCAGATTCGCAAAAGTCGTATTTTTAGTGTTTTAACTTCACAAAAAGACCCATTTAAGTGAGTGATATTTTGGATAATTTAGTGGGTGACTATATAAGGTCTTAGGTTCAGTTTTAGGTCAATTTGAACACTCAAAAAAAGTCCCAAAAGTTGAAATAAAAAATTACTCTCATCTCTCTCAAATTCTATTCCTCCAAACCTCCATTGAAGACTATTAGAGCTCCAAGAAGATGATCAAGCCTTCAAGTTTCCAAAACAATTTTGTGGCTTTATCATCTTTAACGTATGGTTTCTTTAACTCTTGGGATCCTTTTCCCGAAGAGGTCCCTCCAAAAGATGATTTCTAAAATCCCCCAAAATCTAGGTTTTCTTCTACACATGTGTCTTCTTTGAAAATCGAAATTATGAATCAATTGTGGTTAATTATGATTAATTAATGTCGTTTAAGTATATATTGATGGTTAATTTATGATAATCTATGAGATTTCCCTAGACCCATGCTCTTTCCCCAATTTCATGAAAACCTTGAATTGATATGGTGAATTTTGAAGATTATGAATATGTAGATTGACTACATTATTGTTAATTATGTAATTGCTTCTTGAATTTACCTTGTCTATGTAATTGGTTATGTATTCTTGGTAATGGAAGTATGAAGGTTCTTGGAAGGGAAATGAAGTATGTTGATTGGTTCTTGTTGGATTCAATTACGAATTATGAGTTACTTAGATAGTAATGCTTCTAAGTCTAATGTGTGGTTGTGATGTTGATGCTAAGTATTCCTCATCCTTAACCCTAAGACATTGAATTAGACATGATCTATGTATGCATGTTATGATACAATTATTGTATGATTGAAAGTAATTCTTATGATTACAATAAAGTATTAAGTGAAAGGTTTACTCACTTGTGAAGTGGTGTCTAAAGTGAAATGATTGTTCTCAGTTGATATGACCTATGAGCTATATATGACAAGATGTTTACATATGGGTCTAGAGAAGACTAATGTGAACTTGTATGATGATATAAATGATTACTAAAGGGAATAATTGCTTACCACGAAAAGGCATGTAAATGAGATGGAGGTCTCACGTTAGTAAGTCCGGCCTCCCACATGGATTCCTCACGTTAGTAAGTCCGAATTCGCGAATTATGTGTTGTCTTATGAGATGGAAACCTCCATGTTAGTAAGTCAAGGTTTCTAGAAACAATCTCTTTGACCGTTAACTATGTACCCACATAGGACTCTAGCTTAGTGGATCCACCTAGATAGCTACATACGGATGGTTACACCTTAGGCAAGTGTTAACCCTCTCTTTTCGGTGTGGGAGTAGAACACCGAATTCCATGTATCTCACATGGTCTCATGTCGGTTATTGCATTTCATTCCCTAATATAAAAGTAAATGAACAAGTTAAGTATGTGAACTCTTATTAGGGTTATCTTGAAGGCTACTACATAGGGTGAGGGATGTATGGGACTTCTCTTACTCATTGCACATGTGGGATCCTAAGGGATGGTTCTAGTAATGTTCTTTTATGATTATAATTATGATTATGATTATGTTGATAAGCTATGAGTAGTATTGATGTATTAAGTATGTTATGACGAATTATGAGAATATGTTGCAAGTATGAAGTGAGTTACCTAATGTGATACTTAGCCTTGGATAGGATTATGGGGTTTTATTCTTGGCATTGCACAAGTGTTGCTTGAGTTACTTATATATTGATATGATTATGATGTTCCTTATATGTGTATATTGAATTATTGGACATTATGCATGGTTATGACTAAATTGTGCCTTTTTCATGCATTGATGATTTTTGTGCATAGAAGTCATACTTAGTACATGTGGTTTGTACTAACCCATATTTCTCCCTTTTCCCCTAACTTTTTAGGTTCGGTCCATTGAGGAGATTCGTGGTCATTGGAGAAGAAGAATTGGATCTTTCCTAAGTCAATTGGTGAGTCCTCATGAGTTCCGAGGATAAAGCCACTTATCAAGCCTTATTAGTTTTGTGTATGTTTTGAGATAATTATTCTATTCTCATGTTGAGACTTCATTGTAGCCTATATGGCATATTGTAATAGACTAAGGGCTATGCCCAAACTATTTTGATTCGTACTCTTGTAGATGGTTTATATGTGAGATGAGCCTTTAGACTTCTATATGATTTGTTATGCTAAAAGAGAAGTCTATGTATACTTCGTGTATGAAGAGTCTATAGAAACTCCATATGTAAAGTTTTAAATGTTTCCGCATTGTTGACCTATGATGTATGCTAAGGGCTTGTCTTAGTCCTCTTAGAGGACGACTCCAGTTACGCCTAAGGGTTACTTTGGGTTGTAACAAACTTGGTATCAGAGCATGATGTTGAGTAATCTTAGGATTGATGTCTCACTAAACCACGTCTATGTAGGGTCTTATTCATAATTGTGAAGCACACCACACTTATGAATGAGAGACTATGTGATGCTTAGGAACTTTCACTCTCTTGTTATTCCGTAGTTGTGGCTAAGAGTCTTAACTTTACCTAGTCCTTTCTTCTAATCTTTTTATTGTGCTTATAGGCAATAAATACAAGTAGGAATAATGCTCGAAAGGCCCAAGAGGAGAATTTGAATGAGGCGGTTCCCCTCAAGCTCCTAAAAACCCTCAAGTTCGTATTGAAGAAGGGGCTATGTCTAATGTTGGGTCGGCCATTCATAGATTGACTAAAGTGTTGGCTACCCAAGTTGCTATGGATACAAGGGTACAAGTGAACCCCAATGCTAATACCACCACTTCAAGGATTAGGTATATCACAAGGATGAATCCCCCTACTTTCTATGGTTCTAAGGTGGAGAGGACCCACAAGGGTTCATTGGTGAAGTGTTCAAAGTTCTTGATGCTATGGATGTTTCTTCTCAAGAAAAGGCGAAACTAGCCGCCTAACAACTCAAACATATAACCCAAGTGTGGTATGAGCAATGGAAGGATGAGAGGCCGGTTATAGAAGGCCGGATTACTTGGAGAGCTTTCAAAACTACTTTCCTTGATAGGTTCTTTCCCTTGGAACTAAGGGAGAGGACAATGCAAGAATTCATCAACCTTCATCAAGGGGGTATGAGCGTGAAGGAGTATCAAGTTCACTCAACTATCAAAGCATGCTCCTACTATAGTTGAGGATTCTAAGGCTAAGATGAACAAATTTGTCATGGGGATATCCGATCTTGTGGCTAATGAATGTAGGTCGGCTATGTTGATTCCTAGCATGGACATCTCTCGTCTCATGGTTCATGCCGAACAAATTGAGGAGCAAAAGCTTAAGCATGTTGGTAGGGAGTTGAAGAAGGTGAGAACCAAAGAGGGGAATTCTTCTAAGAATAGGTTTGAGGTTCAAGACAAACCATGGTTCAAAAGGAGGTTTTCCAACCAAGGCCCTCCTAATGCTCCAAGGGTCAACAAAAGTAAGGTGTCTACTCCCAATCCCCAAGAGGGGAAAGGTGGTGGCTCTTATGTTGAGAAGCCTCTTTGTTCAAAATGTGGTAGGAAGCATGATGGTAAGTGCCTAGTTGGCACGAGTAATTGCTATGGTTGTGGTAAGAGTGGTCACATGAAGAGATATTGCCCTATGATGAAGACTCAAGGAAGGGAAAATGCTCAAGCTCAAGCAAGTGCCCCAAATACGGATGCTCTTAAGAAGAATCACTTTTATGCTCTCCAATCCCGAGGTGATTAAGAGAGCTCACCGGATGTGGTTACCGGTATGTTATAATTGTTTTATTTTGATGTATATGCTTTATTAGATCCGGGAGCTACATTGTCATTTGTGACCCCTCTTGTAACCATGAAGTTTGATATACTACCCTACATATTAGACAAACCTTTTTGGGCTTCTACCCCGGTGGGTGATTTCGTGGTGGTTAACAGAGTCTATAAAGGTTGTCCAATTTCCTTGCCCAATAGAGTTACATTAGTTGACTTGATAGAACTTGATATGCTTGATTTTGATGTCATATTGGGAATGGATTGGTTGCATGCTTGCTTTACCTCTATTGATTGTAGGAAAAGGGTAGTCAAATTTCAATTTCCAAATGAACCCATTTTTGAGTGGAAGGGAGGAAACTCAAATCCTAGGGGTAAGATCATCTCATGTCTAAAAGCTTCCAAATTGATTGCAAAGGGTTATCTCTACCACATAGTGAGAGTTAGGGATCTTGAATCCGAAGTCCCTCCCATAGAGTCGGTACCGTAGTGAGGGAATTTCCTGAGGTCTTTCCCAATGACCTTCCCATAATTCCTCCCGAATAGGAGATTGACTTCGACATAGACTTATTGTCGCATACACAACCTATTTCAAGCCCCCCTTATCAGATTGCCCCGGCGGAGTTGAAATAATTAAAGGCTCAACTCAAAGATTTGCTAGATAAGGGTTTTATTCAACTAAGCATATCTCCATGGGGTGCCCCTGTATTGTTTGTGAAGAAGAAGGATGAGTCTTTGAGAATGTGCATCGATTATTGTCAATTAAACAAAGTCATTATAAAGAATAAGTACCCACTCCCTAGGATTGATGACTTGTTTGATCAACTCCGAGGAGCGAGTCACTTTTCAAAGATTGACTTGAGGTCGGGTTATCATCAACTTAGAGTAAGGGAAGTTGACATCCAAAGTTTTCTAGGGTTGGCCAGTTACTATAGGAGGTTTGTTGAGGGATTCTCGTGTATCGCATCTCCATTAACGGCCTTAACCCAAAAGAAGTCCAAATTCGAATGATCGGAATCATGTGAAAAGAGTTTCCAATTATTGAAAAATAGACTCATCTCCGCTTTGGTATTGACTTTACTGGAGGGTACCGAAGGGTTTGTGGTTTATTGTGATGCCTCTCGAGTGGGTCTAGGATGTGTGCTCATGCAACATGGTAAAGTCATAGAATATGCCTCTAGGAAACTCAAGCCACATGAGAAGAATTACCCAACTCATGACCTTGAGCTTGCTTCCGTGCTATATGCATTGAAAATTTGGAGACATTATTTCTATGGGGTATATATTGATGTATTCACGATCACAGGAGTTTACTATATGTGTTTACCCAAAAATATTTGAACCTACGTCAAAGAAGATGGTTAGAACTTTTAAAGAACTATGATAGGAGTGTCCTTTACCATCCTAGAAAAGCTAATGTGGTAGCAGATGCCTTGAGTAGAGTGTGGTTCTCAAGGTGAACCAATCGGTCTATGGCCCTTTGCTCCTCCACTGATAGACTCCCAACCAGAGGAAAGAGTGGTTGATAGGGTTCCTCTGGGGGTTCGGCCGGAAGATTTAAGTCCGTCAGGGGTTCCCCATTGACTAATGCCAGAGGAAAATCCATGAGCAAAGGGTAATGGTTATACACCTCTTACCACATTGACTACAGGGCGCCAACCCTCACTATCAGGCATTTTTCCCACGTCTGTTAGACTTTCTTTCCAAAACCTTGACTAATAGAATAGTGAAATTAGAATAGGCTGAGAAAAGGGCTAAGAGATAAGCTTAGGATATTACTTAAGTAAAGGGTACTAATAGTTCTTTAAAAGGTTCTCTTGGGGTGCTATGTCAAAAATGATGTGATTCCCGGGGGGATCAGGAAGGAGATATAACAACTCATGTGGTTGATGATAAGAAAGAGTTAGTAAAAGAGGTTCAAAGGTTGGCTCGTTTGGGAGTCCGACTAGAAGACTCTCCAAAGGTTGGTTTCATGGTTTCCCACAACTCCGAGTCATCTTTAGTGGTTGGGTGAAATCTAAGCAACACTTTGATCCTCTATTGATGGAGTTGAAGAAAACTGTCCTAAGTAAGTCTAATTAGTCTTTCTTTCAAGGGGAAGATGGGGTGCTTAGGCACCAAGGAAGGTTGTGTGTATCAGATGTGGATGGTTTAAGGGAATTGATCATGGAAGAGGCTCATGGCTCCCGCAATTCCATCCAACTGGGTGCCACAATGATGTACCGCGACTTATGAGAAATTTATTGGTGGAATGGTATGAAAAGGGACATAGCGGATTTGTTGCTAAGTGTCCAAACTGCCAACAAGTCAAAGCGGAGCATCAAAGGCCGGGTGGCTTGACTCAAAATATAGATATTCTTACATGAAAATGGGAGGATATTAACATGGACTTCGTAGTAGGGTTGCCTCATACTAGAAGACAACATGACTCGATATGGGTCATCGTGGATAGGCTAACCAAGTCCACACATTTTCTCCCCATCAAAGTCACATATTCGGCGGAAGACTATGCCAAATTGTACATCAAAGAGATAGTGAAGTTACATGGAGACCCTTTGTACAACATTGTACTCAATTTATCTCCCATTTGTGGAAAGCTTTCCAAAGTGGGATTGGTACGAAGGTGAAGCTTAGTACCGCTTTTCATCCCAAGACGGATGGTCAAGCGGAACACACTATTCAAACTCTCGAAGATATGTTGAGGGAGTGTGTCATTGACTTCAAAGGTAATTGGGATGACCACCTACCTTTGATAGAGTTCTCCTACAACAATAGATACCATTCGACTATCTCTATGTCATCCTTCAAGGCACTTTATGGGAGAAAGTGTAGATCCCCGGTTGGGTGGTATGAGGTAGGTTAGTTTGCTCTACTTGGTCCCGACTTGGTCTATAAAGCCCTCGAGAAGGTTTGGGTTATAATACATAGACTAAAAATGGCTCAAAGTTGGCAAAAATCTTATGCCGACAATAAAAAGAGGGACCTTGAATTCGAAGTAAGAGATTGGGTCTATTTGAAAATTTCACCCATGAAAGGGTGATGAGGTTGGAAAGAAGGGGAAACTTATTACTCGTTATGTGGGCCTATATGAAATTTTGAAGCGGGCTAGGAGTGTTGCTTATGAGTTGAAGTTACCAAATGAGTTGGTCATGATTCATCCGGTGTTCCATGTTTTTATGCTCAAGAAATGTATAGGTGATTCGGTTTCCATTCTTCCTCTAGAAAGTCTAGGGGTAAAAGAGGACATTTATTATGAAGAGGTCCCGGTGGAGCTCTTGGATCGCCAAGTTAAGAAATTGAGAAATAAGGAGGTTGCCTCCGTAAAAGTTCTATGGAGCAACCACCTTGTTGAGGGTGCAACATGGGAGGCCGAGGCCGACATGAAGTCCCACTATCCTCATCTTTTTCCCCTTACTCCTAGCCAAGATTGAGGTTAGTAGTTTCTTTATGACTATTATAAATAATGTTGAACTTATGATGTTTTTCTAAATATGTGCATATTATAGTTGAGATCCATGCCTAAGTTGAATTCTTTACTTTCCATGAAACATATTTCTTATGGTTGGGTTTCACTTAATGTGTGTGGTATGCTATAAGTACTCATGGAAATTATGGTGAGCATGTTTGGTATTGTTTTGATGATAAATCAGCATGTCAACTCTTAATGTTCATATTGAGCTCATATTGAAATGGAGAAGGTAGTTCCTCCTTATGTGATATGAAAAGTTGAGTTTATGTATAAGCCTTAACGTCCGGAAACTAGCAAAATTTAACTAGTTGACGTCCCTATGTTTGGTGAAGGTTTTGGAGGGTCATATGAAGTCCAAAATTTGTAAAAAGACTTTGAATAGGTAAAATATAGTATAGAGGGTCAAACCGTACATTCACAACACCCCAAGGACCAACGGAAGGGTCCTTGGGGAGGACCTGAACATGGGCGAGCAGGCTGCCAAAGTAGCCTGCGTGCAACAGGATTGTGATGGCTGTTGCGTGACACGCAGACATAATGGGGAGATTTGAACTTGGACTCGCGACATGGGGACTACACGAGGTCCATTTCCTCAACTCAGATTTCAAAAATAAATCGTGAAATTAACCCTGCGGCATGCAACTACTTTACAAATTCGTAAAAGTCATGTTTTTAGTGTTTTTACTTCACAAAATGACCCATTTAAATGAGGGGTATTTTGGGTAGTTTAATGGGTGACTATATAAGGTCTTAGGGTCAGTTTTAGGTCAATTTTAACACTCAAAACAAGTCCCAAAAGTTGAAATAAAAAATCACTCTTATCTCTCTCAAATTCTCTCTTCCTCCAAACCTCCTCCAAACCTCCATTGAAGACCATTAGAGCTCCAAGAAGAAGATCAAGCCTTCAAGTTTCCAACACAATTTCGTGGCTTTATTATCTTTAAGATATGGTTTCTTTCACTCTTGGAATATTTTTACCTAAGAGGTCCCTCCAAAAGATGATTTCTAAATCCTCCAAAATCTAGGATTTTATTTACACATGGGTCTTCTTTGAAAATGAAAATTATGAATCAATGGTGGTTAATTATGATGAATTAATGTCGTTTAAGTATATATTGATGGTTAATTGATGATTTCCTATGATATTTCCCTAGACCCATGTCCTTTTCCTAGTTTCATGAAAACCTTGAATTGATATGGTGAATTGTGAAGATTATGAATATGTAGATTGACTACATTGTTGTCAATTATGTAATTTCTTCTTGAATTTACCTCCATGTTAGTAAGTCAAGGTTTCTAGAAACAATCTCCTTGACCGTTAACTATGTTCCCACATAGGACTTTAGCTTAGTGTATCCACCTAGATAGCTACGTACGGATGGTTACACCTTAGGCAAGTGTTAACCCTCTCTTTTCGCTGTGGGAGTAGAACATCAGATTCCATATAGCTCACATGGTCTCATGTAGGTTATTTCACTTCTTTCCCTAATGTAAAAGTAAATGAACAAGTTAAGTATGTGAACTCTTATTAGGGTTGTCTTGAAGGCTACTACATAAGGTGAGGGAGGGTATGAGACGTCTCTTACTCATTGCACATGTGGGATCCTAAGGGATGGTTCTAGTAGTGTTCTTCCATGATTATGATTATGATTATGTTTATAAGCTATGAGTTGTATTGATGTATTAAGTATGTTATGACGAATTATGAGAATATGTTGTAAATATGAAGTGGGTTGCTTAATGTGATAATTAGCCTTGGATAGGATTATGGGGTTTTATTCTTCGCATTGCACAAGTGTTGCTTGGGAGTTACTTATATGTTGATATGATTATGATGTTACTTTTATGTGTATATTAATTGTTGGATATTATGCATGGTTATGACTAAATTGTGCCTTTTTCATGCATTGATGATTTTTGTGCGTAGAATCCATGCTTAGTACATGTGGTTTGTACCAACCCATATTTCTCCCCTTTTCCCAAATATTTTAGATTCGGGCCATTGAGGAGATTCATGGTCATTAGATAAGAAGACTTGGATCTTTCCTAAGTCAATTGGCGAGTCCTTATGAGTTCCGAGGATAGAGCCACTTATCAAGCCTTATAATATTGTCTATGTTTTGAGACAATTATTCCATTCTCATGTTGAGACTTCATTGTTGCCTATATGGCATATTGTAATAGACTAAGGTCTATGCCCAAACTATTGTGATTCGTACTCTTATAGATGGTTTACACGTGAGATGAGACTTTAGACTTCTATATGATTTGTTACGCTAAAAGATAAGTTTATGTACACTTCGTAAATATTTCTGCATTTTTGACCTATGATGTGCTATGATGTATGCTAAGGGCTTGTCTTAGTCTTCTTAAAGGACGATGACGCCGTTACGTCTAAGGGGTACTTTGGGTCGTAACAGAATGAGACACTATTCATGCATTGCACCAAGTGTTACTAGAGGGTTACTGGGGATTAAAGACTTAAGGTAAAAGATAAGATAATAATATGGAAATGCTAAATGTGCCTTAAATGAATTATGTGGCCTTATGTGATGTTATCAATATTGTCTATGCCTATGTGAAGTATATGAGCTATGGTGTGCTTATTGTATCAAAGTTTTATGAAGTTTACTAAAAGGCATGATTCATGGTTTTCTAACCAAATGTCCTCTTTAAAATGCATGTTTTTGCATGGTTGCCATACTTAGTACATTCTAACACCATTCTTCTTCACCTTTTTACACAAAGTGTAGGTAATGGATGCTTAAAGGATGTCTCTAAAGTGAAGGTCTTGATACATGTTTCCCAAGATCAAGAAAAGGATCCTTATGATTCAAGGATTTCTTATGTTAAGTTATTACTAAAGTTATGTAATAGCTTAGTGTATATATTATGTTGTGAAGGTCCGTGTCACTATTCTACTCTATTGATGTTGGATCTAAGTTGGCAAAAGAGACTTAGAGTCTAACTATGTATTATGACCTATATATATATATATATATATATATATATATATATATATATATATATATATATATATATATGAAGTGATGTCTCTAGCATATGATGTGCTATGGAAGTTTTAAATTTTCCGCTAAATTTACCTATGACAATGCGACGAATGATGACTATGGGCTTGTATAAGAACTCCGAGAGGTCAAGTATGTCATGTTACTTCTAGGGGCTCCCCGTTCGTGACATCGGTGCAAGTTCATATTCAACTAAAAAAAAGAATACAGAAGTGACATTGAACACTTCTATGTCAGAATTCCGTCGGTGCAACACAAGTGAGTTACAGAAGTATATGACCACTTTGTACCAAATACTTCATTTGGGAGGTTCCAATTACATAATTGGGATATGTATAATTCTTTACTACTTGTCTTCTTCGCAATTGGGGATATTCTAGAGAGAAAACCAGTATTGTAGTAGAGAAATAAAAAAGACATTGAAGAAACTCTTGCTTGGTAAAGAAGAAAAATCCAACTTGCACTTCTCCAAGTTTGAACCTAAAATTGGTTACTTGTAAGGACCCTAAAAATGAAATAGGATGCACTAGAGATTCACATGTGTTTGAGAGTCAGAAACTTGTTAAAATGTTGTGCTTTGACTTTTAGAGTTTAGTTTGAAGATTTTTAAGGTCAAACGACAAGGGACGACCATGACATTTTGGGACTAGTCTTTTGAGTTTATGTGTTCTAGTGTGGTATGTTGAAGTTTGGTTGATGGCTGGTGTTGTCTCAAGCACTGGTTGAGGTATTTCAAGTTAGACTTTAAGTACGACTCCCCAAGGTCCAACCTAAGGGTCCTTGAGGAGGACCCTAAGTCAAAACCCCAAGACCCCAAGGAAAAACCACCAAGTTGTCTAAAGTGGCAAAATTAAGGCCATGACCTACGACTCGTGGGTCAAACCACGACCAGTAGTCCTGGTTCGTAGTTGCAGGCCTGCAAATCCAACTATCAGACTTAAACCACGGACCCCATTGATGGGGCGCGGACCAAGCCACAGTCTGTGGTCTGGTGGGCGTAGAAAGGGTCTTCAATGTGCAATTTTGCAGGTTGGTTCAACCAACTTAGGGTTGAATTGGTAAATTCACCCCATGTCTTTTTAAGTGCATAGACATTTGTTTTAAGTATTTCTAGGTGTTTTAAGGATATTAAAACATTTAATTGGCATTTTAAATTTCATTATTCACTTTCCTCAAAGCAAAACCAAAGCCCAAAAGATTCTCTCAAGAACACCATGGGAGCTTAAGATCAAGTTGGAGCTAGAGTTGAAGATTTTAATAGCTTTCTTCTTCAATTGTTATGGGATTTCAACTAATACAGTATGGGGGTTCTTTATCTAAGGTTAGATATCACCTTAGATCCAATTTCAAATGGTTTTCAAGTTCTTCAAAGTTGATGAAAAAGTCCAATTTTCACTCAAACTCATGGGTTCTTGCATCAAACGTTTTCAATTGATAAACTATGATAATATTGATTGTTTATTCATGATTTTAAGGTGAAAAACTCTATAAACCCATGATTTCTTTAAATTCCTAAAGTTGGCTTATAAGGGTTTTATGATAATGTTTAAAGATGGATGGAATTGTGTTTAGATTGAATGGTATTGTTGATTCTTATTGTTGTCTATACCTATTGATGGTGGATTGTTGGTATATGGATGAATTGGGAATTATGGCCTTAACAGGAAGTTATGGGTAAGTCTTCTGGTGATGATAGAATTGTTGGAAATTGAATAATGGTGATTATGGCTTAGGAGAATGGTACGTTGACTTATTTTCATTGTAATATAGAATTAATATATAATTGTTCTTATATGGTTTGGTCCACTTATGGTGGTGGTCTTTACTTGTTGTTTATACATTGTGACCATGACCTTGAAGGCATTATATGATGAGTTTAAAGTATTATCATGTTAAGGTATAAGTGACGATATAAAGTAAATGTGTTCATGTGATCTCAAGTAGATCTTGTATGAAGTGTTATGGTATTGTGATTTGAAGTATGATTCTCTATTAATGCTTATACGCGATGATGTGAAAATGTGAAGGACCTCTATATTGTGATGTTACATCTTGATTGGTAGACTTAGGTGCCTATCCTTGATGTATGAAAGTTGTTGAATGTGATCTCTTGACTTTGTAGGCTTAGGCATCCTCTTCTTGTGTAATGAATGAATGTCTAGAATCGTTAGACCTATGTATGGTGCCATTTCTTTGAATGACCAATGATGCTTCTAGGCTATGTCTTAAACCGGTAAACCTAAGAATTGTGCCCCTTCTTGATAAGTCTAGATCACTAGGTGAATGTAAAACCCTGAAGCGGTAGACCTCATGATGGTTCCTCCTTCTTGTGTGAAATGATAGACTTAGAGATGGTGGACCATAATAGTATAAAACCTTCTCTAAGAACGCCAATGAACTATCCTCAATGGACCTTGATCGTTAGACCTAAGCATGGTGCCTTTCCTGGTAGAAGTACTATGGGTCGGTAGACCTAATGTTGGTGCCCTCTGTGGTACTGACATGTGAATGAAATACTCTGTGGGAACTAAGGCTAGCACCGAGTGGATATGGTTAAGATGATGTCTCTTCTCGTAGAAAAGGCAAGAGTCCAATGAACATATTTGGATAACCCTTAAACCATGTGCCTACATGGGTTTCTTACAAGTTTACCCTTGGCAAGTAGAACACCTTCCACGGTGTGGGGTCTTATGACAACAGAATCCATGCCTAGCTAGAATGTTCTATGATTAATGCATAATCCTATTATGTGGGATGTGCACTCTAGTTATTGGGTATGTTCTACAACGTGTAGGTAGTAGTATGGGATGTTATATACCCATGACACGAGTAGGTTTAGAAGATAGTGAAGTGATTTCCCTAAGTCTTAATGACTATTATGTGAAGTCTCCTAAATGTATAAATGTCTTCTTAAATGTTTCTATTAAGTAATGTTGATTTATTGGGTTATGTTAAAAAGGAAAGGTCTTTATCTTTGGTAGTCTTGAGGAACACTTAGGTGTGTGTTGAAGAGGTTGTATGGGCGGCAACTTCATGTCTTACTTAGATGTGTCTTAGGATAAACTTAGATAGAGGGTTAAAATGCTGAAATGGGTTTACTGGATGAGTATGGCCATGTTGTGTATGTAATGTGGTATTATCTTTTATGTGAATTGTGGCTTATAAAATGTCTCTTATGCTTGTATTTTCTTAAAGTTTTACCAAATGGCATAAAAAGCATGTTTCTCCAATAAATGTCCCTTTTTGCATATTTTTGCGTGGATTCCATACTTAGTTCTTAACTGTGCTAACCCCTTCTTTTCCCCTTTTGACTAAAGTGTAGGGAATTTGAGATTCGGTGTCATGTAGTTAAAGAATACGTTCCTAAGGTGATTGAAGATGAAGTTTTGATGAGTCCTCATATATTTGAGGACAAGACCCCACATGTTCCTTTCTTATGTCTTCTTAGTCTTTATTTAAAGTATTGTATGGGCTTAGTCCCTATGTTGTACTCTAAAGATGTTAGATGGTTGTGAGACATAAGTCTATAAAGATTAAAAGTCTTCCGCTTGTTATTTAATGCAACTATTTCTTCTTGTGTGAAGAATTTTTTTAATTCTTCTTTATTTTTAAGTATCGTATGAAATGAATGATCCATGAGGCTTGTATAATACCTCTTCGAGTCGAATACACCAGTTACGACTAGGGGTGCTCTCGGGTCGTGATAAACTTGGTATCAGAGCATAAGGTTTTAGGGATGGTCTTAGGTTGTCTCAAACCAAATCTAGTAGAGTCTTGTTCATAATATAATGCTCACCACATTATGAATAGGAAGTAAGTGGATGCTAAGAAAGTTTCATTTATTCATTCTTCAATTTGTGCCATAGAGTTTGTCTCTATAATGTCTTTCTCTTATTCCTTATGTGATGGTCCTTAGAGTGTGACCCCTCATGAGAGGTGTTGTGCAAGGGTTGAGGGAGAGAAAAAGCTTGGTGGTGATGCCAACTATGGCTTTGCGACTGAGTAGATGTGAGGTGCAAGATTGTGATGATGAGTTTGGGTTGAATAAGTTCCTTATGATTATGTGTATAGTTGGTAGAATCCGGCTTAGGTATGTTGAGATTTGAGGTAAATTGAAAAATGGTGAAATGTGATGTTTTAGAATTGTATGGGTGTGATGAGTATGAAGGTTTAATGTTGTCTTGCTCCGACCTTAGGATGGGAAGGAGTGGAGTTTGAAAGAGCTAGTATGAGTTTTCTCCTAAGTGGGGGATATTATGGATAGATGATATAGCTTTTGGGAATCTTTGATGTTTATGAGGTAGGCTTGATTGATGTTTTCATTACATAGGGTATAGTGAGTTGAGGAGTCTAGACCCGGTGTGGTAGACTCATATATGAACCTTGAGTTGTGTTGGTAAGGATGATGTGAGTAAGAGTTTCTTAATGAGGTTCCTTTGTCATGTTGACCTTAGATGGGTTTACCCTTAAGTGGGGGATGGTAGGTGGAATAGTAAGGTTGTGGAGAGTGTGATGTCCTTACCTCTTTCTATATGTGCCTACTCAAGCCTAAGACAAAGGGTGACTAGTAGCTTGTTTTATGTTTTGAAGTCTTGTGTGAAAAAAACGAGTTTCCATATATTCTCCGTATGTTATGCATGTTACCCTTGGGAAGTGATTGTTCTCTCAAGGCTCTTGGTACGTCCTCATATGTTCAAGGAGGTGGATGTTATTTCTAGTTTCTTTATATTAAAGAATTTGTATTAGACACGAGTTTCTTTTCTATGTGAGGGTCGTGACCTATGATAATAAGATGTGTCTAAAGATGGCTTGTGATGATCATACTTAGTTCTTCTTACGTTTTGTGAAAGAGTTTTCCTTATTATTATGAAAAGTTATAACTCCGCACTACTTTTCATACCTATGTGATGAATGAAAGCTAAGAGGCTTGTACAAGACCTCCGAGAGGTCAAGTACACCGTGTTACTTCTGAGGGGTACTTCCCGGTTGTAAGAGTCTCATACCATCTAACATATTTAGAGTACAACATAGGGACTAATCCCATAAAAGACTTAAAATAAAGACTAAGAAGACATAAGAAAGGAACATGTGGGGTCTTGTGCTTGAATCTAAGAGGACTCACCAAACCTTCATCTTCAATCACCTTAGGAACCTATTCTTCAACCACATGACACCAAATCTCCAATTCCCTACACTTTAGTCAAAATGTGAGAAGAAGGGGTTAACACAATTAAGCACCAAGTATGGAAGCCATGCAAAAATATGCAAAAAGAGACATTATTGGAGAAATATGTTTTTGTACCATTTGGTAAAACTTTAAGAAAATACAAGTATACGAGACATTTTATAAACCACCATTCACCTACGAGATGATACCACATTATATACACAACATGGACATATTCATCAAGTAACCCATTTCATAATTTTAAACCCTCTATTTAAGGTTATCCTAAGACCCACCTGAATAAGACATGAAGTGGTTGCCCATACAACCTCTCAATACACATCTAACCAATACTCAAGGCTACCAATGATAAAGACCTTTCCTTTTCAACAAAACTCAATAAGTCAACATTCATTAATAGAAACATTTAAGGAGACATTTATATATTTAGGGGACTTCACATAATAGTCATTGAGACTTAGGAAACTCACTTTAGTATCTTCTAAGCCTACTCGTGCCATGTGTAGATAGCATCCATACTACTACTTACATGTTGTAGAACATATCCAATAACTAGAGTGCACATCCCACATAATGGAATAGACATTAACTGACATAGACCACACTATCTAGGCATGGAATCCGGTGTCATAAGACCCCACACCGTGGAAGGTATTGTACTTTCCAATGGTAAAACTTGTAAGCAACCCATGTAGGCACATGGTTTAAGGGATATCCAAGGACGTTCATTGGACTCTTGCCTTTTCTACGGGAGGAGAGACGTCTTAACCATATCCACTTGGTTCTAGCCTTAGTTCCAATAGAGTATTTTATTCACATGTATGTACTAGAGAGGGCACCAACATTAGGTCACCGACCCATAGTACTTTTATCAAGAAGGGCACCATGTTTAGGTCTACCTATCAAAGTTCATTAAGGATAGATAGTTCAATTTCTTAGAGAAGGTTTTCTACAATTACGACCCACCATCTCTAAGTCTATCATTTCATACAAGAAGGAGGCACCATCATAAGGTCTGCCGCTTTAAGGTTTTACATTCACCTAGGGATCTAGACTTATGAATAAGGGGCACCATTCTGACATCTACCGATTCAATACATAGCCTAGAATCCTAATTCATCATTCATAGAAAGGGCACCATACTTAGGTATACCGATTCTAGACATTCGTTCATTCATTCATTACTCAAGAAAAATAAGCCTAAGCCTACCAAGTAAACAGATCACATTCAATAACTTTGGTACATCAATGAGAGGCACCTAAGTCTACCAATCAAGATGTAGCATCACAATATAGAGGTCTTTCATATTTCACATCATCACGTATAAGCATTAAGAGAAAATCATACTTCAAATCACAATACCATAACACATTATACAAGATCTCCTTGAGATCACATGAACCCCTTTACTTTATACCTTCACTTATACCTTAATATTATCATACTTCAAACTCAGCATATAATGCTTTCAAGGCTACAGTCACAATGTATAAACAACATGTAAACAACGCCACAATAAGTGGACTAAAGCATATAAGAACAATTCTATACTAATTCTATATTAACAATGAAAATAGGTCAACGTACCATTCTCCAAAGACATAATCACCATCATTCAATTCCCAAAAATTCTATCATCACAGGAAGACTTACCCAGAACTTGCCCTCAAGGACATCATTCCCAATTCATCCATATATCGACAATCCACCATCAATAGGTATAGACAACAATAAAAATCAATAATACCATTCAATCTAAGCACAATTCCATCAATATCCAAACATTATCATAAAACCGACATATAAGCCAACTTTAGGAATTTAGTGAAATTATGTGTTCATAGAGTATTTCACCTTAAAATAATCAATAAACAATCAATATAATCATGGTTTATTAATTGAAAATATTTGATGCAAGAACCCATGAGTTTGAGTGAAAATTGGACTTTTTCATCAACTTTGAAGAACTTGAAAATCATTTGAAATTGTATTAACCTTAGATAAAGAATTACTATACCTTATTAGCTGAAATACCATGAGAATTGAAGAAGAAAGCCATCAAAATCTTCAACCCTAGATCCAACTTGATCTGAAGCTCCCATGGTGTTCTTGAGAGAATCTTTTGGGGGAAGGGGTTTGCTTTTAGGAAAAGTGAATAATGAATTCAAAAATACCAATTAAATATTTTAATATCCTTAAACTACCTAAAAATACTTCAAAAAATTGTCTATGCACTTTTATAGACCTAGGGTAAATTTACCAATTCACCCCTAAGTTGGCTGAACCAACCTGCAAAATTGCAGATTGCATACTATTTTTATGCCCACCAGACTGTCTGGTCCACGCCCCGCAAATGGGGTACGTGTTTGGGTATGAGGGTTGGGTTTGTAGTCCTGCAACTATGGACAGGACTACTAGTCATGGTTTGACCCACGAGCCGTAGGTCATGGTTGTAGTTTGGCCACTTTAGGTAGCTTGGTGGATTTTCTTATGGGTCTTGGGGTTTTGACTTAGGATCCTCCTCAAAGACCCTTAGGGTGGTCCTTGGGGAGTCTTACCTTGACGTCTAACCCCTTAACACCTCAACCACTGATTGAGACAACACGAATCATCAACCAAACCTTAACACACCACACTAGAACACGTAAACTCAAAAGACTAGTCCCCGAACGTCATGGTCGTCCCTTGACGTTCTGTAACAACTGAGAGCACCCCCTACAAGTTACAAGGCGTAATCGACCTCTTGGAGGTCTCATAAAAGCCTCTTAGATTATTTATTGCATAATATACTCAAAATAAGTAAGACTTTAAAACATTCTTCACACACGAAGAATACTTTCATTAACTAGCAAGTGAAAGAATTTTAAAAACATTCTACCATTACAATGTCTCGTTAAACCATCTATACTTTAGAAAACAACATTTGGGAATAAGCCCATACAAGACTTGAAATAAATACTAAAAGACGTAAAAGGAACATGTGGGTCTTGTCCTCGAATCTATAAGGACTCCCCAAAACTTCATCTCCAACCCTTATAAACCTATCCAAAATCCATGGCATATCAAGACTTCCAATCCCTACACTTTAGTCAAAAAGGGAAAATAAGCGGTTAGCAGATTTTATGCACTAAGTATTGGAAGCCATGCAAAAACCATGAAAAAGGGACATTTCGTATAGAAACATGTTTTTTGTCATTTTGATAAAAAACTTCATCATAAGTGTTTAAGAAACACAATACAAGTCAATATTCACATATAAAGCTCCTTTCCAGTAACATCAACATGCAATACTTAATTTCCATTTTCATCAACTAAGTCTTTTCATCATTTAGACTCTCTACCTAAGGTTACTCTAAGACTGACTTGAGTAAGACATTAAGAGACCACCCATACACCCTCTTCAAGCACACCTAAGTAAGCCTCAAATCTACCTTAGATAAGAACCTTTCAATTAGTCATCCTTTACTAAGTCAACAATATTAATTAAAGTCATGTAGGGAACATGTAATCAATTAGCGGACTTCACATAAAGGTCTTGGAGGACCTAGGGAACTCACTTTAGCATTTTCAAAGCCTACTCTTTCCATGTATAGATAACGTCCATTCCACTACCTACACGTTGTAGAACCTATCCAATACTAGAGTGCACATCCCACATGATTAGAATAGGCACTAACTGACATAGACCACACTAGCAAGGTGTGGGATCTGCTGTCATAAAGACCCTACACCGTTGAAGGTGTTCTACTTGCCAAAGGTAGAACTATTAATATCCCATGTTGGCACATGGTTAAGGGATACCAAGGGCTTCTTTGTACTCTAGTATCATCCTCAAGTAGAGCTACTACCACAAGCATATCCACTCGGTGCTTTGCCTTTGTTCTTATAGAGTAAGTTCATTCTCGTATCAGTATTTGAGAAGGTACCATCTCTATGTCCTACCAATTCATAATACTTCTACCAAGAAAGGGTCCACTAGGGCTTCCAATCAAGGTTCATTAGGATAGCTCATTCTCAACCTTCTTTACATATTCAAGGTTCAATATTCTTTAACCTTCTTTTCATATTCAAGGTTCCATATAAGTCTTTCATAGAAGGGCACCACCTTAGGTCTACCAATCCTAGACTTTCATTTATTCAACTTTACATTCATAGATGACAAGGGTGCCTAAACCTACCAAGTCAAGAGGTCACAATTCACATAACTTTCATGTATCAAGAAGAGGGACCTAAGTCTACCAATCGATACACAACATTCATCATATAATTTATCCAATATCATTCAAGTACCAAGTAGGGACAACTAAGTCTACTAACATAAGATACACCATCTTTCTATAAGGACATTTCTTAGTCCTCTTTATCATATAACATTAATTAGAGAAGAACCTTAACATTTTAGCACTCATTCAAGATCACATAGACATCACAAGAGCTCATTCATTCTATATATTCACATTATACAATATCACACATATGTCACATCATTCTTCACTTTATACCTTCATTTAAGCCATAACACCTTCCATATAGTCACATTAATTCATATAAACAACTTCACCTAAACCCTAACATGCCGACAAGGCCATGATCATCATCATATACAACACATAAGCACCGCCACTATAAGCAAGCCATACCAATCAATAGCAATTCTACATTAACTAAGGGAATTAGGTCAACTACCTTCTTCCAAAATCCAAGATCACAAATCCTTAACATCTCCAATAATTCACAATATAATAGAACAATTAACTATAGAGATCAACATTACAACATAATCTAAACTCAATGATATCATCATTAGATCATAAGCAATTAACCAATTCATAAGCCAAATTTAGAGATTTGAGAAGATCAAGGGTTCATAGATATTTCACTGGAAAACATCAATTATACATCAATTACATCATATCTACTTGTTTGAAAACGTTTCATGCAAGAACCCATGACTTAGAGTGAACATTGGACTTTTTATAAACTTTGAGATCTTTAAAAATAACTTTAGACTGAAAATTTGACTTTTCATAAACTTTGAGATCTTTAAAAATAACTTTGTAATTTGCTCTAAGGTGATAGCAAGCCTTAGATAAACAACTCCCATACCTTTTGTTAAGAATTCCCAAGAGATTTGAAGAAGAAACCTCAATGAATCGAAACCCTAGCCCCCCATCTCCATCTTCATCTTTTTCCTTGAGTTTTGAGAGAGTTTTTGGGAGAGGAGGGTTTTTGATTCGGGTATTTGAAATAAATTACTTAAAGACTAGTTTTAGAACTTTAAACTTTATATTTTAATGATATAAACCTTTTAAAATCAACCCCACTTAATAAACAATAAAAACTAAGTTACTCAAATAACCCAAACTAAGGCAGCCCGCCCAGGGACCACGTCCACCTTCACGGTCCGTGAAGGTGTTTCACGACCATGTTGACGGCCCGTGGTGCTTGGGTTAGTGGCCAAATTTGACTTGACAAGACCCATCAAGACAAGACATGTCCACGACCTTCTTCATGGACCGTGGTCAAGTCAATTGGCCGTGAAGTGGTCCGTAAACTTTAAGGTAGCGAGCTACCAACTTGGGACAGTCTTGGCTCTTTGGCTTAGGCTTGTCCCTTTTGGCTTGGCTCATTGTCAAGGAACTTTAACCAGCATCGACTAGGGTCCTTTAGCCTCGAGTCTAACACATGCCTTGTCATTTACTCACCAAACTCACTCAAACAAGGCATAACACCATAATACATCACATAGACGACACACAAACTCATAAGGCTAATCTCCGAACGTCGTGGTCGTCCCTTGACATTCGACTTCAAACTCAAACGAACTGAAATAAAACTTATTTATACACTAAATTAGTTAGTTAACAACCCTAAAAACACAAGTGAAGCTCTAGTTGAACCTAGTTCATTTTGAGGGTCGTTACACATTCGACCTTGGAATTCTTCAAACTAAACCCTAAAAGTCAAAACACAACATTTTAACAAGTTTCTAACTCTCAGACTATCACATCCAGAGAGAACCCCCTAGACGTAATCGGCGTCGTCGTCCTCGAAGAGGACTAAGACTAGCCTCTTAGCATTCATCATTACATTCATAGGTTAAAAATGCGGAAAATTCAAAACTTTTCGATTACTTCTACATTGAGGTTTACTTTGCTTACACACAATATATACTTATTGAGTATACATAGACCTTCCGTAAAAGAAGATTCCATAGTCTTCTACTTTTATTTCACATACATAGTATAGGAACATAGTTTCATAAGAATGTCTATAATATGTCTCATATTAACCATCTAAAACGAATTCAACAATTGGGCTTAACCCATACTTCAATACAACAAAGAGCCTCATATAGGCTATACAACAATCGTCTTGAAATGAAAAAGAAAGAGCTAGAAGTCTTATAACTAGAACAACATCAATATCTTGATAATGACATTGTCCTCGGAAAGTGAGGACCTACCGAACTCTTGGGGATAATCCAAGTAGTCTTTAAAGTCCTTCTATAAGCTCAATGGCCGGATCCTACATTTTTAGTAGGCATAAAAGATGGGTTAGTACACACTTGTACTAAGTATGAGTATATGCACATAAAACAAGTGAAATCATGCGAAAGAGGACATTTGTTCAAAACATGCTAATTTACTTTGAAAAGCATTATTTATATCCAAGAACTCATATAAGCCATTAAACACATAACTCTTAAGTCAAGACTATATACAACACAATCGAGCACATAATCAAGACAACTCTATCATCAAGTTATATCATCAACAAGAATAGGTAAGAGTTAATTACATCATAACAAAAGCTAGACAATTACTTATGAACTCCGATTAAGTCCAGTAGTGCAACTGGCTAAGTAAAGCCCCATAACCTTACTCAACAAAGTAAACTGAACAAAAACTATAAGCAATGCCCAACTTCACATACTATATCATTAAGAGATAACATCATAATATTTTATCAATGGAGACTAACCACATGTTCATAAATGGTACCCATATCACATAGTTTCATTAAAATATAAGAGTGAACACATACATAACATATACATTATAGAACATAATAACAACCTCCTAAGGCTTCCCTCAAGGCAAACTAGTGCAAAGCATAGGTAGAGTCCCATACCTCTACTTAAGCTAACTCAAACCTCTTAAGTCACCCTAGATATTGTTTATTCCATCACTTCATTTTACTTGAACACTTGCCTTAACCGACATAGACCACATGAGCTAAGTGTGAAATCCAGTGTTGTAAAACCTTACACCGATGGAAGGTGGTCTACCGAACAAGGTAGAGACAAACATGAACATACCATCTAGGTGGCTCCACTATCTAGTATTCTTATGGTGGAAACATAGTTTATGGAGCTTAGGGGCTGTCATGGAAACATCACTCTATGCCCTTTTTGGACAATAAGGCTATCCACCTCGTGAGGACTATGGTGATCCCTACATTCCCTCCTTGGGAAGGCGCCACCCTCATCTATAAGTTCACTCGGTTCTAAGCTAGAGTCCCTTTTGAAAAGTCTTTAATGCCTTTATTCATGATCATAGCTTAGTTAGGTCATAGGGTCTACCCCTTATATAATTATCATAATCATAGCTCAATAAGAATTGCATGAGTATTTTCCTTTGATTATAATTCATATATGTGAGGTTATCAAATTTACATAGTCACATCATAATAAGACACATTGGTAAGTTATCACCATCCTTATAACATTTATATCTTAGCCAACAACTCACAAACCATAGTCAAGACATTTTAATTCAACATCATACCAACCCTATCAATCTCATCATAAGGTATACTTCAATGTAACTTCATCACTAAACACAAGTAATCATAATTGAAGTAAAAGTTAGGATCATAAAGACTTACCCAATATCCTTCACTAGCCATCATCCATGGTCTTACCATCAACTATAACGTCCTTCAAAATGAGCTAGGTCGAACTAGATCCTAACACTTGTGTCATAACGTTTTAAAGTCATAAAATGGTAAAAAATAGTGTTCATAGGCAGTGTATATAGTTTCGAAGTGTTTGGAGGTCAAACGTCCAAGAACGTCCAAGACGTTCAGAAACTAGTCGAAGTTGAACTAGTTTGTCATAGTATTTTGTAGTGATGTTTTAGGGGATGGTTTAAAGGTGAAATTCAGTACCGAGAGTTCCTACGCGTATCCTGACATACAAAGTGTCGGAACGTCTGAGAACGACGCCCAGGGGACCATCAAAAGGGTCCTAAAAAAGGACCCAAACATGGGCCAGCAAAGCTGCCAAGCAGCCAAGATTTGGCATGCTGTCGCGCAGCTGTCGCGCAGTAGGGAAAATTATTGCACTGAGACGAGGGTCTGTCAAGAACCATTATGTCCAAGAATTTTCAAAAAATAAGATTCGGAAGTGTCTCCGCAACGCGCAGTAAAGTCCCAGATTTCGTTGCGTCGTTTTTAAGTCAAATTTAAGTTAGTTAATTTGTCCAATAAATGTAGGGGTATTTTGGGTAATTTAGGGGTGACTTATGGACGGTTATAAGACCTATTTAAACCCTTAACCTCACCAGGTAAAGAAAAACCCTCAACTCAAAACAAAATCTCTCAATTCACTCTCTCCAAAACCTCAATTGTTGAAGGTTGGAATATCCAAGGAAGAAGATAGGTTTCTCAAGTTTTTCTACATCAATCTTGTGGGATTTTCATCACAATTAAGGTATGGTTATTCATCCTTGAAATATCTTTCTTAAAGGAGTCAATTCCAGTGATTTTCAAAGATGATCAAAAATATGATTTGTCCAATTTCATAATCTAGCCATGAGTTCTTGCATAAAAGGTTTTAAATCAATGTTTTAGGATTGAATTGATGTTAATTCAATGTTTTAAAGCTATAATTCTTATGAACCCATGCAAACCATGCAATTCTTATTTTTACTACTTTATGGGTTACTTGATATTGACTTAATGCTTATGAATTGTGGTGTAGTTTCTTATGGGTTATCTAATGATGTAAGAATTGTATTCAATTGATATATAATTGGTCTTAGATTTATAAATCTATATTGAATTGACTTAGATTCATTGAATATTATTATTTATGCATTGAATTGATGTTCTTGGCCATGTGTAAGGGCCTAATGATATTGAATTGGATGATTTAGCATTGGATTGAAGTGTTAAGGATGGAGTTGTGGTACGCTGCTCTAATTCTACTTATTTTATGTTAATTAGACTTCAGTTATGTTGTTATTGGTATGGTCCACTTATTGTGGCTTCTATGTGCTTTACTTGCAATTGATGTGGCCTTGTCGGCGTTACGTTATGTATTATGATGATCATGGCCTTGTCGGCACTACTTGAAGTATTATGATGATTTGTCTATGTGATTATGTGAAGTATGATCATATCTATATACATGCTAGTAATGTGAATGTTTGATATTGTTAGGTGATCATGTTAGACTATGACTATGTGTTTATGTGTGTAGTCTTAGAGTTAATGCATGATTGTTCCTACTTGACTATATGAGTCTATAATGGTTATATTGATAATGTTATAGGATGACATAAAGATAATATGGGTAATTCCTAAGTGCTTACAAGAATGATATGCTATATGAAATAAAGTAAAGTATGTTTTGTCTTGTCTTGGTATACTTGTGTCCCTTACTTGATAAATGTATATGATGAATATGAACATCTTGACTTAGTAGGCTTAGGAACCTTTGTCTTGTATGTGTATGGATGAATGTTGAATGAAAGTCTAGGATCGGTAGACCTAAGATGGTGCCTTTCTAAGAATGACTATTATGTGGAACCTTTTATATAGAAACAAGGTTAAGAATGAGCTATCCTTATATACCATTGAGTGGCAGCCCTAATGGACCCATCTTTGGTAGGTGTATTATGACAAGGTAATGACTAAGAGATGGTACCTTTTCATATGCCCTTTTTATTGAACTTACTCTATGAGAACAAAGGCTAGCACCGAGTGAATATGTTATGGTTTGTAGCTTTACTTAAGAAGGAGACTAGAGTACAATGTATCTCTACTTGAGAATGAGACTAGAGTGCATAAAAGACCTTGATATTCCTTAACCATGTGCTTACATGGGATGTGTCCTAGTTCTACCCTTGGCAAGTAGAACACCCTCCATCGGAGTAGGTTTATTACTCCGAATTCCATGCCTAGCTAGTATGGTCTATGTCGGTTATTGCCTATTCTCACCATGTGGGATACATGCTAATGTTGGATAAGTACTATGAAGTTTAGGTAGTGGAATGAGACGCTAGCTAGACATTGCACGATTAGTCTTTGAAGATGTTAGTATGACTTAATGAACATAATGAATTTAGTAAAGGAATGTTAATTAAAAAGGTACTTATCTAGAGTAGCTTTGAGGATTGCTTAGGTAGGCTTGAAGAGGGTGTATGGGCGGTCTCTTCATGTCTTACTTAGGTGAGTCTTAGAGTAATTCTAGGTAGGGAGTTTAACAAATAAAGTAAGAACGATCTTATCTTAGGTAGTCTTAAGGATAATTTACGTGTGCTTAGAGAGGGTGTATGGGTGGTCTCTCTTCGTCTCACTTAAGTGAGTCTTAGGATAACCTTTGGTGAGAGGGTTGCAAGCTAAGAGAGTTCACTGTGAAGTGAATTTAGTTCACTATAACATTCTTCAAAATTTGATCAAATGCTTATGTGATATCTTATATGTTTCTAAGGTGTTAAATGTTGTTCCTATGCTTATTCTATGACGTTTTAATAAAAAAGAGCATGTTTTATACAATATCCGTTTATCATGATTTTATGCATAATGCCATACTTAGTACAAGTGTTTGTACTAATTCCATACATTTTTTCTATCTCTAAAGGTGTAGGTGGCATTTGAGAGGAGTCTCGAAGTTGAAGCTTGGATTAGTGTTCATTCAAGTAAAGAGTTTGGTATGTACTCACTAGATTCGAGGACATCTTTATGTTTAGATTTCCATATTGAAAGTATTTAATAAACTTGGCTATTTTCTCTATGATGTAGTATGGGTTGTGTCCCAATATATTCGTATGTCTAAGATGGCGACTTTGAGACTTAGCCTTTCATAATGTTTTTCAATAAAAGAGATATTTTGAAGTATTATTATTTCGTATGAAAGGTTTTAATCCGCACGACTTTTCATATATGTATGCAATGAACGGTACAAAAGGGCTTGTACAAGACTTCCGAGAGGTCGAGTACGCCGTGTTTTGATTCGAGAATGCCCTAAATTCTATTGGGTAATCTTGGGTCGTTACATCCAATTTAATCTAATAATGGGTATATTACCATCATACAATAGTAATTAACACAATAGCTAGGTCAATTGCATCATCACTATCCTAATTAACTGCATAACCTAGGGTTAGGGGAATAGGGTTAATCATGAATTCTTCGAGAAATAGATCCAATCCCAACAACACATTACCTTAGGCAGTCCATGAATGAATTAGAATAGATAAGAAAGTCTAGTCAATGCATTCTTCAATTCCCATCAATTCATAAGCAAGATCCAAGATTTGGGGAATTTGGGGAAAGGGACATGATCTACATGAAATTGCATCAATTAACATAAATTAACCAACAATCTACACTTAATTAGTCATAGGCAATCACAATTTATCGCCAACTCGAAGTTTAAAAGAAAACCCATTAGAATTGGAAAACCCCATGGAATTGGGTAATTTAGAAATAAACTTTGAAAGTACGTCTTGGTGAAAGGAATCCCAAGAGTGAAGACCCCATACCTTAATGAAGATTAATACACGAAATTGAAGTGAAATCCTAGAGAAATTGGCCTTCTTGTTCAAGCTTTGTTCTTCCTTCAATGGAGGATTTTGGGAGAGAGAAAGTACAGAGAAATGAGAGCTTTTGGGTTTTGTTTTGGGAATTTTTTTTGGGTGAGTGAAAAATGACTTAAAAACCCTTAGGATATATATAATCACCCCCTAAATTACCCAAAACACCCCTCACTTAAATGAGTCTTTTTGTGAAGTCAAAATGTATAAAATACGATTTCTATGAATCTGGGAAGTGGCTCCGCATCGAGAGGCTGATTTCATATTTTATTTTCAAAATCTGATTTGAGGCAGTAGACCTCATGGCGTGCTCATGTCGTGAGGCAAAATTTTCCAGGCTGCGCATCTCGCAGTGACTGCCAAATCTAGGCTGCCGCAAAACCTTTTGGCAGCCTGCCTACCCATGTTGGGGTCCTCCTCAAGGACCCTTCGGGTGGTCCTTGGGGAGTCGTTATTTAATGTTTAGACCCTATATACTACATTTTACTTATCCAAAGTCTTTTAAAGTGTTTTAGACTTTGTTTTACCCTCCCAATCCTTCACCAAACATAGGGACATTAACTAGTTCAATTTAGCTAGTTTCCGGACGTCATGGACGTTCCTTGACGTCTTGACTCTAATACTTCTTGGATGAATTTTAAACATTAATTTAGGTCTTAAAACAGTATTATCAACCTTATATACACTTGTGAGGCTCTAGAATATGTCTTGACTTTTCGGAGTGTTACATTATTCCCCTCTTAGGAACATTCGTCCCCCAATGACACTAAAACTTTTATAAGGGAAAGGATAGACTCAAGAATAGCAACCCAACCAACAATATACATAATCAAAATGAGTAACAATTCAAGGAGTGCTTCACAACTCCATTCAACACATAATCATGACATTTACACAAGTAACTCAAAATATCATTTTCACACATAAGAGCTCAAAATTACAACATGAGGAATTTCCTTCTCACAACAACATGAGCTCAACATATCATTTAAGAGTCAATTATGCCAAAATTCCTTTCTCAACATATCAACATGCTCAATATTATTTTATGAAGGCAACAACATACAAAATGCGCAACATAACTCAAAACAACTAAAATTGACAATTTTCAAGTCTATAGGCATAATCTCACAATACACTGTAACATGAGCCTTTTTGCAAAACTTCACCAAAAATAAAAGCAAATTCAAATTTAGTCATTATTTTCATTATTAGTAAGATCAACCAACCTTCGTTAGGATATAGATGAGGATAACGAGACTTCATGTCGGCCTCGGCCTCCCATGTTGCTTCCTTAACTTGGTGGTTTCTCCGTAACACTTTTACGGAGGACACTTCTTTGTTCCTCAACCTCTTCACTTGACGATCAAGGATTTCAACCGGAATCTCCTCATAGGAGAGGTTCTCTTTCACACCAAGACCTTCAATAGGAAAATGGACTCGGTATTACCAATGCACTTCATAAAAATGGAAATGAAAAATCGGATGAACCGAAGATAGTTCACTAGGGAGTTTCAACTCATATACAACCTTGCCAACCCTTTGAAAAATTTCATAGGGACCCACATAACGAGGACTTAACTTCCCTTCCTTGATAAATCTAACCACGCCTTTCATAGGCAAAATTTTCAAGTACGCTTTATCATCTTCTTCAAATTCTAAATCCCTTCTCCTATGATCGACATAAGACTTTTTCAGACTATAGGCTATTTGCAACTGGTTCCTTATGATATGAGCTTTCTCTAAGGTCTTATAAATCAAATCAGGACCAAGAAGTGAAGACTCGCCAACCTCTAACCATCCAATAGGAGATCTACATCTCCTACCATACAAAGCTTCATAATGAGCCATATATCTGGATGAATGAAAACTATTGTTAAATGAGAATTCCACCAACGTCCAGTGCTCATCCCAATTTACCTTGAAATCAATGATACAAGCCCTAAGCATATCTTCAGTAGTTTGAATGGTACGCTTTGCTTGACCATCTGTTTGAGGATGAAAAACGGTGCTCAACTTCACTTGAGTACCCAAACCTTTTTTGAAAGACCTCCAAAATCTAGATGTAAATTGACCACCTCTATCCGATATGATGGATAATGGAACCCCATGAAGACTCACTATATTGTCAATATAGATCCTTGCATAATCTTCCGCTGAATAAGTAGACTTGACGGGAATAAAGTGAGCGTATTTGGTCAATCTATCCACTACCACCCATATAGAGTCATATTGCTTTCGAGTTTGAGGAAAACCTACTACGAAATCCATGTTAACATCTTCCCACTTCCAAGTAGGAATTTGGATTTCTTGTAGTAAACCACTCGGGTTTTGGTACTCGGCCTTCACTTGTTGACTATTGGGACACTTTGCAACAAACTCCGCAATGTCCCTTTTTAGGCCATCCCACCAAAACACCTTTCTAAGATCATGGTACATCTTTGTAGAACCCGGATGAATAGAGTAATGGGCTCCATGAGCTTCCTCAAGTATTCTCTTCCTCAAAACATCCACATTAGGCACATACAATATCCCTTGGTACCTAAGAACACCATCCCCCCTTAGGAGAATGACTCATTAATTTTCCAAGAACCGATTCTTTCAACTCCATCAATAATGGATCAAGGTGTTGCTTAGACATCACCTCAACCACCAAAGATGACTCGGAGTTATGATGTACCACCATACTACCACTTGGAGAATCTTCAATTAGAACCCCTAAATGGGCCAACCTATAAACATCTTTCACTAGGTTTCTCTTGTCTTCTTCCACATGGGACATACTTCCCATGGACAAATGACTTAAAGCATCCACTACCACATTAGCCTTGCCGGGTTGATATATAACACTCATGTCATAGTCTTTCAACAACTCTAATAATCTCCGTTGCCAGAGATTCAACTCCTTCTCAGTGAATACATATTGGAGATTTTTATGGTCCGTATACACATCAAACATGAACCCCATACAGATAAGGCCTCCATATTTTCAAGGCAAATACCACAGCTGCTAACTCAAGGTCATGATTCGGATAATTCTTCTCATGAATTTTGAGTTGCCTAGAAACATAGGCTATAAATTTGTCATGTTGCATAAGAACACACCCAAACCCGACTCGGGATGCATCACAATATACCACAAAACCCTTAGTACCCTCCGGCAGGGTCAATACCAGAGCGGAAGTAAGCTTATCATTCAACATTTGGAAGCTCTTTTCACAGGCTTCTGACCACTTAAATTTCACATTATTTTGAGTCAAGGTTGTCAAAGGGGAAGCAATAGATGCAAACCCGTTAATAAACCTTCTATAATAACCGTGTAGGACTAAGAAACTCCTAATATCCGTAGGAGCCAAAGGTCTAGGCCAATTTTTCACCGCTTCAGTCTTTCTTGGATCAACCTCAACACCCTCACTAGATATGATATGACCAAGAAATGCTACCGACCTCAACTAAAACTCACATTTACTATACTTGGCAAATAATTGGTGTTCCTTAAGCACTTGAAAAAAATCTCTCAAATGGACCATATGTTCACCCGTATTTTTTGAATATACCAAGATGTCGTCAATGAAGGCAATGAAAAATGAATCTAGGTAACTTTAAAACAACCTATTCATTAGGTCCATAAATGCCGTCGGAGCATTAGTGAGACCAAAGGACATTACTAAGAACTCATAGTGAGCATATCTTGTCCGAAATTCCGTCTTGGGAATATCTTCACCTCTCACCCTAAGTTGGTGATATCTCGATCTCAAGTCGATCTTGGAAAAGTAACTCGCACCTTGGAGTTGATAAAATAAATCATCAATCCGAGGGATAGGATACTTGTTCTTGATATTGACTTTGTTAAGTTAACGGTAATCGATACACATTCTAAGGGACCCATCCTTCTTTTTCACAAACAATACCGGAGCACCCCATCGAGAAATACTAGGACGAATGAAACCCTTGTCTAGTAGGTCTTTGAGTTGAGCCTTCAAATCTTTCAATTCAGCCGGAGCCATCCGATAAGGAGGAATTGAAATAGGATTTCTATCCGGTAGCAAGTCAATACAAAAATCAATTTCCCACTCGGGAGGAATACCGGGAAGATCATTAGGAAAGACCTTCAGAAATTCCCTCACTACGGGGACCGACTCAATAGGAGGAATCTTGGAGTGTAAATCTTTGACTCTCACAATATGGTATAAACACCCTTTAGAGATCATCTTACAAGCTTTCAAACAAGAAATGATACGACCTCTAGGAATAGAATTTCCCCCATTCCACTCTAAAACGGGTTCATTTGTTAAGTTAAACTTCACCACCCTTGTTCTACAATCTATGGAAGAGAAACAAGCATGAAACCAATCCATACCCAAAATAACATCAAAATCAACCATATCGAGTTCTACTAACTCCACATCAGTAACTCTATTGGGAAACATTATAGGACATTTCTATATACTCTCTTAGCAACAACCGACTCACCCACCGGGGTAGTCACCATAAAAGGTTCATTCAAGATATCGGGAAAAATGTTGAACTTTTTAGCTACAAGAGGAGTAAGGAATGACAAATTAGCACCGGGATCAAGTAAATCATATACATCAATAGAAAAGACTTTCAACATACCAGTCACCACACCGGGAGAAGTCTCTTGCTCACCCCTAGAGCGAATAGCATATAAACGGTTCTTCTTTGGAGCATCAACATTAGAACCACTTACTTGTCCACTCCCCTTGTCTTGCCCCTTCAAATTTGGGCAATCTCGAACTTTGTGACTATTTTACCACAACTAAAGCAATTGTCCGTCACAATAAAGCAATCACCATAATGCTTCTTGCCACATATTCCACAAGTTGACTTCTTACTTGGTGAACTAGTACCCCTTCCCTTTTGAGGCTTAGTGTTAGACACCTTATCATCTCGATATTCATAACTAATAGCCCACAACCATACAAAGATCAATATATTCAATACACATAGCTAGGAGGGACATCAACTCCACATAAAAGGCCCAAACAACTTCATGCAATTCAAGAAAGTAGGAATACATCCACAACCTCCTTATGCATCAAACTTTACCATTTCTCATTTCACATTGGAGGAAATTATTTATCCACATCTCATCATGCTCACTTCAATATTATTACACACATTATGCAAATTTCTCATAAAATCACAATTATGCAACATTTTTCAAGAACACCTTTAAGCATGTTCAATAAGTCCACTAGTGAAATTGGCTAAGTAAAGCCCAAAACCTTACTCAACCAAGTAAACTCAACAATAACTATAAGCAATGCCCAACTTCACATACTATATCATTAAGATATAATATCATCATACTTTATCAATGGAGACCAACCACATGTTCATAAATGGAACCCATATCACATAGTGTCATTAACATATAAGAGTCAAAACATACATAACATCTACATTATAGAACATAATAACCACCTTCTAAGTCTTCCCTCAAGGTAAACTAGTGCAAGGCATAGGTAGGATATGCATAGGTAGAGTCCCATACACCTACCTAAGCTAAGTCAAACCTCCTAGGTCACCCTATTTAGTGTTTACTCCATCAATTCATTTTACTTTCGGGAACACTTCCCTTAATCGACATAGACCACAAGAGCTTAGTGTGGAATCCGGTGTTGTAAAACCTTACACCGATGGAAGGTGGTCTACCGGCCAAGGTAGAGCCAAACATGAACATACCATCTAGGTGGATCCACTAGCTAGTATTCCTATGGTGGCAACATTGTTTATGGAGCTTGGGGGCTTTCATGGAAACATTACTCTATGCCATTTTTGGACTATGAGGCTATCCACCCTTTGAGGACTATGGTGAACCCTACCTTCCCTCCTTGGGAAGGCGCCACCCCTCATCAACAAGTTCACTCGGTGCTAAGCTAGAGTCCCTTTTGAAATGTCTTTAATGCATTTATTAATGATCGTAACTTAGTTAGGTCATAGGGTCTACCCCTTATATAATCATCATCATAGCTCTATAAGAATTGCATGAGTATTTTCCTTTCATTACAATTCATACATGTGAGATTAGCACATTTACATAGTCACATCATAATAAGGCACATTTTTAAGTAATCACCATCCTTATAACATTTACATCTTAGCCAACAACTCACAAACCATAGTTAAGACATTTCAATTCAACATCATACCAACCCTATCAATCTCATCATAAGGTATACTTCTATGTAACTTCATTACTAAACACAAGTAATCATATTTAAAGTAAAGGTTAGGATCATAAAGACTTACACAATCCCTTCACAAGCCATCATTCATGGTCTTACCATCAACCATCCAATTCAACCCAATAATGGGTGTAATACCATCACACAATAGTAATTAACACAATAGCTAGGTCAATTGCATTATCACTATCCAAATTAACTTCAATTCATAACCTAGGGTTAGTGGAATAGGGTTCATCATGAATTCTTCAAGAAATAGATCCAATCCCAACAGCACATTACTCTAGGCACTCCATGAATGAATTCGAATAGATAAAACAGGTCTAATAATCAATGCATTTTTCAGTTCCCATCAATTCATAAACAAGATCCAAGATTTGGGGAATTTGGGGAAAGGGACACGATCTACATGAAATTGTATTAATTAATATCAATTACCTAACAATCTATACTTAATTAGTCATAGGAAATCACAATTAATAATCAATTCAAAGTTTAGAAGAAAACCAATTAGAATTGGAAAACCCCATGGAATTGGGTAATTTAGAAATAAACTTTGAAAGTACGTCTTGGTGAAAGGAATCCCAAGAGTGAAGACCCCATACCTTAATGAAGATTAATACACGAAATTGAAGTGAAATCCTAGAGAAATTGGCCTTCTTGTTTAAGCTTTGTTCTTCCTTCAATGGAGGATTTTGGGAGAGAGAAAGTAGAGAGAAATGAGAACTTTTGGGTTTTGTTTTGGGAAATTTATTTGGGTGAGTGAAATATGATTTAAAAGTGACCCTTAGGCTATATATAATCACCCCCATAAATTACCCAAAACACCCCTCACTAAAATGAGTCCTTTTGTGAAGTCAAAATGTATAAAATACGATTTCTACGAATCTGGGAAGTGAATCCGCGTCGCGAGGCTGATTTCATATTTTATTTTCGAAATCTGATTTAAGGAAGTGGACCTCATGGTGTGCACGCGTCGCATGGATAAAATATCCAGGCTGCGTGTCAGGTGCGCGTCGCGCAGTGACTGCCAAATCTAGGCTGTCGCAAAACTATTTTGACAGCCTGCCTACCCATATTGGGGTCCTCCTCAAGGACCATTCTGGTGGTCCTTGTGGAGTCTTTATTTAACTTTTAGACCCTATATACTACATTTTACCTATACAAAGTCTATTTACTTGTTTTAGACTTCATTTGACCCTCCGAATCCTTCATCAAACATAGGGATGTCAACTAGTTCAATTTAGCTAGTTTTCGGACGTTATGGACGTTCCTTGACGTCTTGACTCTAAAACTTCTTGGATGACTTTTAAACATTAATTTAGGTCTTAATATAGTATTATCAACCTTAGATACACTTGTGATGCTCTAGATTATTTCTTGACTTTTCGGAGTGTTACATAGACACATGTGAAGCTCTAATGCATCCTATTTCATTTTTTAGGGTCCTTACATTATCCCCCACTTGGGAACATTCATCATCGAATGACAATCTTAAAACAAATAAGGGGTAATGACTTAAAACTAGTAGCCCACAACCATACGAAGATCAATATATTCAATACAAATAGCTAGGAGGAACATCAACTCCAGATAAAAGGCCCAAACAACTTCATGCAATTCAAGAAAGTAGGAACGCATCCACGAACTCCTTATGCATCAAAATTTACCATTTCTCATTTCATATTGGACGAACTTCTTTCTCCACATCTCATCATGCGCACTTCAATATTATTACGCACATCATGCAAATTTCTCATAAAAGCACAAATATGCAACATTTTCAAGAACACCTTTAAGCATGTTCATTAAGTCCACTAGTGCAATTGGCTAAGTAAAGCCTAAAACCTTACTCAACCAAGTAAACTCAACAAGAACTATAAGCAATGCCAAACTTCACATACTATATCATTAAGAGATAACATCATCATACTTTATTAACGGACACCAACCACATGTTCATAAATGGAACCCATATCACATAGTGTCATTAACATATAAGAGTCAAAACATACATAAAATATATATTATAGAACACAATAACAACCTCCTAAGGCTTCCCTCAAGGTAAACTAGTGCAAGGCATATGTAGGGTATGCATAGGTAGAGTCCCATAGCCCTACCTAAGCTAAGTCAAACTTTCTAAGTCACCCTAGTTAGTGTTTACTCCTTCACTTCATTTTACTTCCGGGAACACTTGCCTTAATCGACATAGACCACAAGAGCTAAGTGTGGAATCCGGTGTTGTAAAACTTACACCGATGGAAGGTGGTTTACCGGCCAAGGTAGAGCCAAACATAAACATACCATCTAGGTGGATCCACTAGCTAGTATTCCTATGGTAGCAACATAGTTTATGGAACTTGGGGGCTTTCATGGAACATCACTATATGACCTTTTTGGACTATGAGGCTATCCACCCTGTGAGGACTATGGTGAACCCTATCTTCCCTCCTTGGGAAGGCGCCACCCCTCATCTACAAGTTCACTCGGTGCTAAGCTAGAGTCCCTTTGGAAATGTCTTTAATGCATTTATTAGTGATCATAGCTTAGTTAGGTCATAGGGTCTACCCCTTATATAATCATCATCATAGCTCAATAAGAATTGCATGAGTACTTTCCTTTCATTACAATTCATACATGTGAGGTTAGCACATTAACATAGTCACATCATAATAAGGCATATTTTTAAGTTATCACCATCCTTATAACATTTAAATCTTAGCCAACAACTCACAAACCATAGTCAAGACATTTCAATTCAACATCATACCAACCCTATCAATCTGATCATATGGTATACTTCAATGTAACTTCATCACTAAACACAAGTAATCATAATTGAAACAAAGGTTAGGATCATAAAGACTTACCCAATCTCCTTCACAAGCCATCATCCATGGTCTTACCATCAACCTTGCAATTCCACCCAATAATGGGTGTAATACCATCACACAATAGTAATTAACACAATAGCTAGGTCAACTGAATCATCACTATCCAAATTAACTTCAATTCATAACCTAGGGTTAGGGTAATAGGGTTCATCATGAATTCTTCAAGAAATAGATCCAATACAAACAACACATTACTCTAGGCAGTCTATGGATGAATTAGACTAGATAAAATAGGTCTAATAATCAATGCATTCTTCAATTCCCATCAATTCATAAACAAGGTCCAAGATTTGGGGAATTTGGGGAAAGGGACACGATCTACATGAAATTGCATTAATTAAAATCAATTACCCAAAAATCTACATTTAATTAGTCATAGGCAATCACAATTTATCATCAACTTAAAGCTTAGAAGAAAACCCATTAGAATTGGAAAATCCAACGGAATTGGGTAATTTAGAAATCAACTTTGAAAGGACCTCTTGGGGAAAGGAATCCAAAGAGTAAAGAACCCATACCTTAATGATGATTAATCCATGAAATTGAAGTGAAATCCTAGAGAAATTGCCCTTCTTTTTCAAGCTTTGTTCTTCCTTCAATGGAGGATTTTGGGAGAGAGAAAGTAGAGAGAAATGAGAACTTTTGGATTTGTGTTGGGAATTTTCTTTGGGTTGGGGAATATGACTTTAAAATGACCGTTAGGCTATATATAAGCACCCCCCATAAATTAAAGAAAACACGCCTCACATAAATGAGTCTTTTTGTGAAGTCAAAATTTATAAAATACGATTTCTACGAATATGGAAAGTGACTCCGAGTCGAGAGGCTGATTTCATATTTTATTTTTGAAATCTGATTTGAGGAAGTGGACCTCGTGGCGTGCACGCGTCGCAAGGAAAATATTTCCTGGCTGTGTGTCAGCTGAGCGTCACGCAGTGACTGCCAAATCTAGGCTACCGCAAAACTGTTTTGGCAGCCTGCCTACTCATGTTGGGGTCCTCCTCAAGGACCATTCTGGTGGTCCTTAGGGAGTCGTTATTTAACTTTTAGACCCTCTATACTACATTTTACCTATACAAAGTATTTTTACTTGTTTTAGACTTCATTTGACCCTCCCAATCCTTCACCAAACATAGGGATGTCAACTAGTTCAATTTAGCTAATTTCCGGACGTTATGGTAGTTCCTTGACGTCTTGACTCTAAAACTTCTTGGATGACTTTTAAACATTAATTTAGGTCTTAAAACAGTATTATCAACCTTATATACACTTGTGATGCTCTATATTATTTCTTGACTTTTCGGAGTGTTACACAGACACATGTGAAGCTCTAATGCATCTTATTTCATTTTTTAGGGTCCTTACATTATCCCCCACTTGGGAAAATTCATTCTCGAATGACAATATTAAAACAAATAAGGGGTAATGACTCGAAACTAGTAGCCCACAACTATAGAAAGATCAATATATTCAATACACATAGCTAGGAGGAACATCAACTCCACATAAAAGGCCCAAAAAACTTCATGCAATTCAAGAAAGTAGGAATACATCCACAAACTCCTTATGCATCAAACTTTACCATTTCTCATTTCATATTGGAGGAACTTGTTTCTCCACATCTCATCATTCTCACTTCAATATTATTACGCACATCATGCAAATTTCTAATAAAAGCACAATTATGAAACATTTTTCAAGAACACCTTTAAGCATGTTCAATAAGTCCACTAGTGCAATTGGCTAAGTAAAGCCCAAAATCTTACTCAACCAAGTAAACTCAACAAGAACTATAAGCAATGGCAAACTTCACATACTATATCATTAAGAGATAACATCATCATACTTTATCAATGGAGACCAACCACATGTTCATAAATCGAACCCATATCACATAGTGTCATTAACATATAAGAGTCAAAACATACATAACATCTACATTATAGAACATAATAACAACCTCCTAAGGCTTCCCTCAAGGTAAACTAGTGCAAGACATAGGTAGGGTATTCATAGGTAGAGTCCTATTCCCTTACTTAAGCTAAGTCAAACCTTATAATTCACCCTAGTTAGTGTTTACTCCATAACTTCATTTTACTTTCGGGAACACTTGCCTTAATCGACATAGACCACAAGAGCTATGTAAGACCTCGAAAATGAGATAAGGTGTCTAGAGCCTAACATGTTCGTCTTAATGTTATAAAGTCCTAAATTTCCTTATTATGTCATATAGAGTCAGTGTGCAAAGTTTGAAGTGATTTGATAGTGGAACGTCAAGGGACGTCCAAGACGTTCGACAAATAGTCGCTTATGTGCCTCATGTGTGTATGCATGCCTAAATTGTATGAACTGAGCCTAATAAGTCTTTAAATGGTTTATAATGATGTTTAATGTTATTGTATGAAGTTTCGTGAAGTTTGGAGGTCAAACGCCCAAGAACGTCCAAGGCGTTCGAAAGATAGCCCCTAAGACGTTCATCGTATGTCATGTTGGGGTCAAGGCTGTTTGGACGTCTTGTAGGTGTTTGTTTTGGATGAAATTTATGTGTAAGGTATATAACATGTTAAGCTTTGTAATCGCATTGGAAACGTCCGGGTAAGACTTCTAAAGGGCCCCACAAGAGGCCCCAAAAGAAGGACCCCAAAGTTGCCTAGACACTGCCTGGGCAGTGTCCCTTGACGGACCCAACGACGGATCGTTGGTCCCCCAACGGCCCGTCGGGCAGGTCTCGTCGAAGGGGACTTGCCTTGGTCAGGACTAAGACAATTATTTGGCTAAGTCTTGGGCGACGGAGGCCATGACGCCCCGTCAATGCCCTCGTCGCGGGTGCATGCAGGTTGGCAGCCTGCGTGCTGTCACTTAAAGGGGTGAATGGGAAATTCACCCCACGTCCTAACCTGACTATAATAGGTTTATTTAGTTAATTTTAGGTGTATATAAGTCTTTAAAAACGTGATCAACCCATTCCCAAATCCTCTCACATGTTTAAAGCCTTTCCCTCCCAAAAATGTTCTCTCTAAAACCACCATTGTTGGTGAAGCCCAAGAGCTGCTTGGAGATGGATTTTCTATGGATGAATCATGAAGTTTTAGAGGTTTTCTTGTAGACAAAGTTATGGTGATATTCATCTCTAGTTATCTTTTCATCTAGAGAGCCATCTTCAATGTTTTTCAAAGAAATCTTATGATCAAGTTTCCAATCTTCCAATCTAGCCATGGGTTCCTTCTCAAAAGCTTTTTAATGATGGAATCATGATTAATTGAAGTTAATTCAATGGTTTTAATGTGTTTTCACTCCAATTGCATGATGAACCCATGTTCCTTCCAAAATTGGTTCAGGCTTTGCGTGAGCTTTGTGATTATGGCTTATTCTTGATTAATTGGTGATTCTCTTACGTTGAATTGCTTGTGGTTATTGTTATTTACATTAATTGATGTTGAATTGATGATGATCAGTCCATGATGATAAATATATGAAGTTTTGAGCATGAATAGCCTATGTTTCTACATGTTGTCTTGAAGTCGATTGTGAGATCGGTTGTGTAGACTCTTGATTATGAACTTCTGTAGCTACTGTTTTAGGGTGATGTAATGGATGAATTTTTTAGGTATAAATCCTTAATGATCAAATTAAGAAGGGCTTGCATGAATTGATATAGATTCCCTTAGGTTATGAAGTCAAGAAGCTATGTGTGTGATGAATCTCGAATTGTGATTTGATGAAGCATGATTTAGTCTTGATTTCTTATCTAATTAGCTACTGCCTAATGAGTATATTATTGATGAAAAATGAATGATGATCAAACCCTTAGATAGTTCATAGTATTTGTAAAGTCTTCTATACTCTAGCAAATCGATAAGCCTAAATGCCTATGTTGTAACCCTAATCTTGAGAGTATGTAATCATGATTTCAATATGGTTAAATGTAGGTTTAGATACTGCCTTAGACTAATACATGTATGAACTATGATCTAAAATCAATGTAAGGGAAGTTAGCTAATGATCTATGTTATTCTACTTTCCTAGTATGTTGATATGTTGTATTATGTTATGGTATAATCTTGTAACGACTTGTACATGGTTTCTTATATGTTGATATGTGTTTTGTTGATGAATAAGGTGGATTGATCAATGATGATCAAAGGGTGAGGAATTGGTAAGAATGTTTATTCTCTTTACTCTTCTACTTCTCTACTCCTTTATAGTTATGTTGATGAAGCGTTGTATGGCATTGTGTGGTATGGTCCACTTATGGTGGCGGTGTTTACTTTATTGTCATTATATATGTGTTAACCATAGCCTTGGAGGCAAATTGATGAACTTATGAACATATGCTTAAGATGATACTATGAGAAGCTTATGCTTACTTTCCTATTCTAGTTGTGGATTAGGTTGTGTGGATATTTCATGAGCATGTGTATAACCATGTTAGGGTAAAGTATAGGTGCTGCCATTGATGTGTTAAGATGGTTAATAACCCCTTACCTATGTATCCCTTACATGAAAGGGTAAATAGCTAAAATTAGGAGTCTTGAATATAAGGTAGATATTGTCTTGTCTCCTATGCTATTATGTGTTGTGTGCTATGTGCTTGGAAGTGTAATGTGGTCTAATAGGGTGGCTGACTTGGGAAGTTATTGATAACCATTATGTGATCATGTTGGTCGATGTACACACACTTCACTTACATGCATATTACAAGTAGTATAAGTCATTGTGTCTAAATGAAAGGTAGTTTTCATATTCACTGTCTACTACTATGCATGTTAAGGACATGTTCATGAATGTATGATTTGTATTCCCTTACTAGGATGAATTGATAGGTGTACTAGTATGGGCAAGGGTATGGGACCTTGTCTATGCATTGCACATGTGTATCTTGATAGGATAGTTCCTAGGTTTGGTTCTTATGCATATGAAGGATGATTATATGAACATGTTATGAATATGATATAATGAAGTATGAATGCGTATAGTGTCTTAGTAGGTTTATATGAAAGTATTGCTCATATAGTTATGCCTATAGACTTATGCATTGATATATGAACATGTGTGACCTTATGTGTTATGTGAAAGGTTTGCTCACATCTAAGTATACACTCACACACATGGATGATATAGTTAGTGAGAAGAGGCCTTGCTAGGGGTGCCCAAGAATACTCCAAAACTAGATAGGTGCTTGAATATGCTATAAGCATATGAATGATGAATATCCAAAGCTTATGTTTTTTTTAGAAACAGACGTAATAAAGGCTTTTCAATAAAGGGAACTTAGCTTAGCACCGAGTTAACTTGACATTGAGAGGTGTTGACTTTCCTTGGAGGAATATTCACCATTTGTCCTTTATAGAGTGTTGACTTCCCTTAGAGGAATAATCACCTATGGACCTACATAAGGTGTCGACTTTCCTTAGAGGAATACTCACCTATGGACTTACATGAAGTGTTGACTTTCCTTGAGGAATATTCACTCATGTTTTCTCATGAGGTGAGGCCCCATTATCAAATGGTATATAGAGGGAATACCTATCTCTTAGTTCCATAAACTATGCTTGCCACATAGGATCTAGCAAAGGGATGCTAGGAAATATGTTAATGTTCTACTTTGGCTAGGTAGGAACACCTTCCTTTGGTGTAAGGCTCTACAACACCAAATTCCATGTTTAGCACCCATGGTCTTAGTGTCGGTTAAGGCTATGGTTTCCCTAAAGATAATATGGACAATGGAAGTAATTGAATAGGATCCTAATTAGGAGGACTTAATGTAAGTTACTTAGGATAGGTGGAAGTAATGAACCCTTCTAGACATTGCACAAGTGACTCCTTAGGAAGTCTTAGGAAGGTATCCTAATGCATATGATTATGTATGTGTCCTTTATGTATGATATTGTAGTCTTGGTTTGACTATGTTTATATTGTACTATACTTCTATGATGACTTGTGTTGTCTTGTGTAGATACTATGTATGGCTTTTATCTTGGGTTCCTAAGGTGATACATTGAACCAAGTATCCCTAAAGGATTACTTAGGAGGCTAATGAATTAAGAGTAAGAGTTCACTGTAAAGGTGATGGAGCTCACTGTAAAGTGACCTCAAATTGTACATAAATTCTATATGTGCTTTTCTATGATGTTTGGCCTTTGATTGTGTTGCTATGAAGTATGTGGATGATATAAATTCTATTGATAAAGGTTTTATGATGATTTATTCAAAATGGCATGAAGTATGATTTCAAAGGAAATGTCCCTTTTAAATGCATGTTTTTGCATGGTTGCCATACTTAGTACATTCTTGTGCTAATCCCATTCTTCTTTACTTTTTACACAAAGTGTAGGTATTGGAATGCTTAAAGGAGGTCTATGATTGAGGATCTTGATAGGTGATTTTCCAAGATCAAGGAAAGGAATCCTTAAGTTCAAGGATGTCCTAATGTGTACTTATTGTAAAGTCTATTTAGTAATTTATAGATTTGTATTATGTCTTAAGTTATATATATATATATATGATGTGATGTTTCTAGTATATGATGTGCTATAAAAAGTTTTAAATTTTCCGCTAAATTCACTATGTCAATGCAATGAATGATATGAGAGGCTTGTCTTAGTCCTCCGAGAGGTCGACGACGCCGGTTACAATCCAAGATTGTACCCTATCTTCTAGGTATGCTTTTGGGTTGTGACAAGCTAAGTGTGGAATCTAGTGTTGTAAAACCTTACACCGATGGAAGGTGGTCTACCGGCCAAGGTAGAGCCAAACATGAACATACCATCTAGGTGGATCCACTAGCTAGTATTCCTATGGTGGCAATATAGTTTATGGAGCTTGGGGGATTTCATGGAAACATTACTCTATGCCCTTTTTGGACTATGAGGCTATCCACCCTGTGAGGACTATGGTGAACCGTACCTTCCCTCCTCGGGAAGGCGCCACCCCTCATGTAAAAGTTCACTCGATGCTAAGCTAGAGTCCCTTTTGAAATGTCTTTAATGCATTTATTAATGATCATAACTTAGTTAGGTCATAGGGTCTACCCCTTATATAATCATCATCTTAGCTCAATAAGAATTGCATGAGTATTTTCCTTTCATTACAATTCATACATGTGAGGTTAGCACATTAACATAATCACATCATAATAAGGCACATTTGTAAGTTATCACCATCCTTATAACATTTACATCTTAGCGATCAACTCACAAACCATAGTCAAGACATTTCAATTCAACATCATACCAACCCTATCAATCTCATCATAAGGTATACTTCAATGTAACTACATCACTAAACACAAGTAATCATAATTAAAGTAAAGGTTAGGATCATAAAGACTTACCCAATCTCCTTCACAAGCCATCATCCATGGTCGTACCATCAACCATCCAATTCAACCCAATAATGGGTGTAATACCATCACACAATAGTGATTAACACAATAGCTAGGTCAATTGCATCATCACTATCCAAATTAACTTCAATTCATAACCTAGGGTTAGGGGAATAGGGTTCATCATGAATTCTTCAAGAAATAGATCCAATCCCAACAACACATTACTCTAGGCACTCCATGAATGAATTCGAATAGATAAAACAGGTCTAATAATCAATGAATTTTTCAGTTCCCATCAATTCATAAACAAGATCCAAGATTTGGGGAATTTGGGGAAAGGGACACGATCTACATGAAATTGTATTAATTAACATCAATTACCTAACAATCTACACTTAATTAGTCATAGGCAATCACAATTTATCATCAATTCAAAGTTTAGAAGAAAACCCATTAGAATTGGAAAACACCATGGAATTGGGTAATTTAGAAATCAACTTTGAAAGGAGCTCTTGGGGAAAGGAATCTGAAGACTGAAGAAACCATATCTTAATGAAGATTAATCCATGAAATTGAAGTGAAATCCTAGAGAAATTGTCCTTCTTGTTCAATCTTTGTTCTTCCTTCAATGGAGGATTTGGGAGAGAGAAAGTAGAGAGAAATGACAACTTTTGGGTTTTGTTTTGGGAATTTTGTTTAGGTGAGTGAAAAATGACTTAAAAATGACCCTTAGGATATATATAATCACCCCCATAAATTACCTAAAACACCCCTTACTTAAATGAGTCCTTTTGTGAAGTCAAAATGTATAAAATACGATTTCTACGAATCTGGGAAGTGACTCTGCGTCGCAAGGCTGATTTCATATGTTATTTTCAAAATATGATTTAAGGAAGTGGAACTCGTGGCATGCACGCGTCGCAAGGCTAATATTTCCAAGCTGCGTGTCAGGTGCGCGTCGGGCAGTGACTGCCAAATCTAGGCTGCCGCAAAACTGTTTTGGCAGCCTGCCTACCCGTGTTGGGGTCCTCCTCAAGGACCATTCTGGTGGTCCTTGTGGAGTCTTTATTTAACTTTTAGACCCTATATACTACATTTTACCTATACAAAGTCTATTTACTTGTTTTAGACTTCATTTGACCCTCCTAATACGTCACCAAACAATAGGGTTGTCAACTAGTTAAATTTAGCTAGTTTTCGAACGTTATGGACCTTCCTTGACATCTTGACTCTAAAACTTCTCGGATGACTTTTAAACATTAATTTAGGTCTTAAAATAGTATTATCAACCTTAGATACACTTGTGATGCTCTAGATTATTTCTTGACTTTTCGGAGTGTTACACAGACACATGTGAAGCTCTAATGCATCCTATTTCATTTTTAGGGTCCTTACAGTATCCCCCACTTGGGAACATTCATCCTCGAATGACAATCTTAAAACAAATAAGGGGTAATGACTCAAAACTAGTAGCCCCCAACCATACAAAGATCAATATAGTCAATACACATAGCTAGGAAGAACATCAACTCCAGATAAAAGGCCCAAACAACTTCATGCAATTCAATAAAGTAGGAACACATCCACAAACTCCTTATGCATCAAACTTTACCATTTCTCATTTCATATTGGAGGAAATTCTTTCTCCACATCTCATCATTCTCATTTTAATATTATTATACACATCATGCAAATTTCTCATAAAAGCACAATTATGCAACCTTTTTCAAGAACACCTTTAAGCCTGTTCAATAAGTCCACTAGTGGAATTGGCTAAGTAAAGCCCAAAACCTTACTCAACCAAGTAAACTCAACAAGAACTATAAGCAATGCTCAACTTCACATACTATATCATTAAGAGATAACATCATCATACTTTATCAATGGACACCAACCACATATTCATAAATGGAACCCATATCACATAGTGTCATAAACATATAAGAGTAAAAACATACATAACATCTACATTAACAACCTCCTAAGGCTTCCCTAAAGGTAAACTAGTACAAGGCATATGTAAGGTATGCATAGGTAGAGTCCTATACCCCTACCTAAGCTAAGTCAAACCTCCTAAGTCACCCTAGTTAGTGTTTAATCCATCACTTAATTTTACTTTCGGGAACACTTGCTTTAATTGACATAGACCACAAGAGCTAAGTGTGGAATCCGATGTTGTAAAACCTTACACCGATGGAAGGTGGTATACCGGCCAAGGTAGAGTCAAATATGAACATATCATCTAGGTGGATCCACTAGCTAGTATTCCTATGGTGGCAAAATAGTTTATGGAGCTTGGGGGTGATGTACAGTGGTTTCACGGTACTTTAATGATTTTTCCTTAAGGTTGGTGTGTCTAGAACCTTTTTGTTGTAATTTTAATATGTTTTAAACTTTTTTTGCAGGAAAGTTGTCCAAAACCAAAACGCAGAAGCCTGTGGAGATTTGGTGCAGAAGTTACCCAAGAAGGCCATCGACGGTCCATAAGTGAATCGACGGATCGTAGGTGGTGACCTTCAATTGGAAGTTTAGGCATCTGGAAGCAACTCGGGGAATTCTGACTAAGTGTGGGGATACGAAAGGATTGACAGTTCGTCGATTGATCGATGGACCGTCCTGTTGAATCATCGATATGACTAGAGAATGTCCCAGTACCCGGTGTTGAAGAAAAAACTAAATATGGAATGACGAAAAGCATCGACGGATCGTAAGTGAATCGACGGACCATGCTGTTGGTCCATCGATTGGATCACAGGAGATCCAAAGTGAAGGCTGAAGAAAAATGCAAAGTCTGGACTTACGGAGGCAGTCGATTGAAGCCGTGTTTTTGGCCAAAATTTCCTTATTTGTTTTTCTTTTATTTTAGGACAATGTTTTTATAAATAGGGTGTAAAACTCGTTTTTGGTCACGACCGGAATCTAGAACCCAGACGAGACCGGCGTCGTTGACCTCTCAGAGGTCGCAAACAAGCCTACTTACGTCATTCTTACTTCATCTAGGTTAATTTTAGCGAAAAATTTGAAACTTTTTGTTTCTTAACATGCGTAAAGATCATTCTACTTACATTCATAACGTTCACAATCAACCATCTAACATTAAGATTATCAACTGAAAGAAATAGTTCAATACTGCATTAAAGGTATAATTGCTAAAATGGCACCAATACAATGTTTGAAATAAAAATGGAAAGAAACACTAGTGGAACATACTCCACTAGCTAAAGCCTACATCTAAGCTAGATAGTAACGGTAGACATCCTTGAAAGCATGAGGGCCTACCAACTCTGGATGAAAGCTCCACGTCCGGATAGCTGCAACGTCAACCTGTAAGATCTAGCGTCCACCTGTGCCTGCACCTAAAAATATAGAGTTGTATGGGATTAGTACACACTTGTACTAAGTATGGGTATATGCAAGCACACACCAATGACATGCATGAGTAAGAATAACTCTTTCCTAACAACATGATTATGGAAAGTCAAGTCAGTGGACTTGCCAAACTGGGATTAGGAAAGTTAGTGAGCTTTCCAAATTTGGATTAGAAAGTCAGTAAGCTTTCCAAATTTGGATTAGGAAAGTCAGTGAGCTTTCCAAATTTGGATTAGGAAAGTCATGCCATGAGAGTAACATGCATCATCATACTTTTCTTATTGCACACATCACATAACATCTTACACATAGCCATATCATATTGCATATAGCACATAACATCTTTCATATCATTCATTCATATGCCATGAAACCTTGGAATCATGGACTTGACATTAAGACTTCCCAAAATGAGGGCACAACATATGGGACCTCAACTAGGGAGTCTTCCTTAGCAAACACAGAGTATGCTTCATTCATTCATAAGCTAGTGTAAACACTAGCTATACCTAGGATGTAGTTTAAGACTCTTATCGGGTTTGCTGTGCAATGATCAAGAATAACCTAGTGTCATTACTTGAGTCTAGCTCACCTCTTGATTATCCTATCCTAACACCTTTGGTATCATTCATTTCATTATGTGCATCATTTGAGGCTGACCTCATTCATTCATTGGGAACTTTAACTTTAACCGACATAGATCATGTGAGCATCATGAAATCCAGTGTCTCCCCCACACCGAAAATAGGTGGAATCACCGGCCAAAGTGACCCAAAACATGCTAGCGTATATGGGAATTTAGCCACGCCAGATCCCTATATTGGCAGTATAAGTTCGAAGACTAGGAGATATAAGGAGACCCATACCCGGCATGCCGGACAGTCTCATCTCATGAGAGTTACGTGAACCTCCGCCCTTCCCGAAAGAAGGCATCACCGCTCATAGCTAGTCTATCGGTGCTCAGTAAAAAGTTCCATTACATTCGACTCATACGTCATGGAAGGTGGCTTCTAGTATGAGGACATCATGGCTCAATAGATGATTTCTCATCTCATCATTAGTATTAAGTGTGTTAATCTCAATACTCTCATTAGAGTGTTCATAGAGACTGGTCTCTTCATTAACTTTACACTCTCATAGGTGAGTACGTTTTGGTAACATTTACTTAGGCTCATTTGAGATTGTTCTCATCTTTTACATTAGCCTCATATCATGTTGTCACCACATTCATTAACATTAGCACATTTTCTCTTCATAATTACTCACCCCTTTTTACGTGAATGTTGATTTCATCATATGCCAATGCACTTGGCCATTTGTGTGTTTCACACTCTTACTTACCCTTCTAGGGTTTCATCATTTCATTACATAATAATCATTTCATCGTATGCCAATGCACTTGGCCATTTAGTGTTTCTTACACTCGTACTTAACCCTTCTAAGGTTACATCATTTCATTACATACATCTTAGGTTCACTTATTTTTAAACGTATACTAGACTTATGGGTCTATACATACAAGCCATGAGGCTTCGTTCATAGTTCGTTTAAGTGATTCATATCTTCCTAAGATTATGTAGTACAAGACTTATGCATCTTGTATGTATGCCAAGATCTCGATTTCGATCTAAGTAGGCAGCATTATTCTTGAATATATAATTCATGTATGACTTATGTATCAATAAGGAATTTGGGCAAGGGAACCCGGTTTCGAATCCCTTGGACAACACTTACATTTTTCATTTATTTTATTTTTGGTCCACATGACATTGGGACCCTAGATCGAGCCCCAACATCAACGTTTCCTCTTTATTTTTCTCCTTTGAATTTCCTCTTACTTGGCCGAGGGGTTGTGGGATCGAACCCCCACAACCCTTTTTTTTTTTAATCTATTTCTCCTTGTATATTTCGAGTTAACCATGAGGTTGTGGGATCAAACCCCCACAACCTCTTTATATTTTTATTTTATTTTGCCCCTACTGCCTAGAGGTCGTGGATTCAATTCCCACGCCTCACATTTCTTTTATCTTCATTTTCTCTTAACTCTCCTTCGCTGCCTTGAGGTCGTGGGTTCGATTCCCACTCCTCACATTTATTTTCTTTTCATTTTCTCTTACTCTCCTCTACTGCCTTGAGGTCGTGGGTTTGATTCCCACGTCTCACATTTATTTTCTCTTCATTTTTCTTTAAGTTCTGACCAAGAGGTTGTGGGTTCGAATCCCACTCCTCTCATTCTTAAATTTTTGTATTTTATTATTTTATTCTTTTCAGCCAAAGACACCCAAGACCGAATCCCCTTAACCCCCATTTAATTCACGTTTCTTAGTGTATCTCACGGGTGAGGTCGCGGGTTCGAATCCTAGTGACCTCACCAAATTTACACTCAATTAATTTTCCAGATTTGTTCATCTACATTCAGCCCAAAACCAAACTTGTAAGTTGCTGGAAATTTGGACACATTTCAGCTCACTTTCATCAATATTATTCACTTGAACTCATAAAGTAATTCATAGACCGTTTAACACATTTTGAGGTGCATTTTTCATAGATTCGTTTAGCCAAAAGATTGTTACTTAAATCAGCCACATTTCATCTTATATGAACATCACGATTTACATAGGTTTATGCACGTAAAATAACAACCATAACGTTACACACTTTGGAGCATCAAGCCGAGGCCTTAGTCATAGTCACATTCTTGCACACACATGCACATAGTTTCGAAAACACATAGGTTGTCATTCAGACAATTCAAATACACAAACATAAACATATTCATCACAAAAACACAACATACACCTAAATCTACCAGCAATTATACCCAACCTACGAATCATTGGGAGCTAGTGACAGGGACATGCAACGGGGAACAACCCTAGTTTTCGGACTTAATAATCTGAACCTTAAGGGGTCTCTTGGGAAAGGGACCAAGGGATAAGAGAACCCATACCTTTTGACGTTAAACCCTAGACTTGCTGCCCAAAAACTTCACCCAAGATCACGTTCGAGTCCCCTCAATGTCAACACCACTCAACGGACAACCTCCCTTTACCTAACGTGTGATTAACGTTTGTTTTCTTGTGATTTCGTGTGAGTTCTTCAAGTGTGAAGAACTTCGTTTATTTTTATGTTATTGAAAGTTATTTGGCAGAGAGAATCGTGAAAAAAAGAAGAGAGATTGAGCGTGAGAGTTGAGGGATAGACGTGAGAGAGTGGGAGTTTTATTTGTCTTAGGAATCTAGTTTAGGACTTAGTCAAATAAGATTTTATTAATTAAAAATCTGATTTATCTTTTATTTTAAATCATCTGATGAATAATAATATTAATTAATTACATTAATTTAACAACTTAAATAAAAACCACTTTAATTCATTGCTTCCACCTAGGTTCGAACCCGGGTGGAGCAAGACTTCACTTCAAGAGCCCATTTTCGGACCTCTATCCCTAAAATGCCCCTCCACCTTATTAATTAAATAATTAATTATATATTTAGGGTAATTACGATACTACCCTTAGCCTGAAAAAAGACTATTTTACCCCTAGACCTTCCATAACTATGATTTTCCCTTTTTAAGTCCGATAAAGACTCATTCGAGTAAATCTTCGTATTCGAGAGCCATACATGGTTGGACCCAACCTTTCCAAGCTCAAATAACTCCCCAAGTTAGTTGTCTTGGCTGTAGCAAGGGTTAAGAGGTTTGTTTCTATGCGCATCAATCCGTGTGAACCCAGTCTAATCGTAGGCATTCTAGACACATTAAGCATTACTTATCATATCCATTTTTAGGGTTGTTACATTATCCCCCCCTTAGGAACATTTGTCCCCGAATGACACTACTAACTATCTAGCGTGATGCCAGTTAGATCATAACATAGCTACTATACACAATCAAGCAATAGCAACAAAGAATGGAGAGATAAGGAAACTTAGACTTAAGAGTAGGAAGTCTAACCTCAAGAGCTGAAAAGATGAGGGTAGCGGGATCTCATATCGGCCTCAGCCTCCCACGTATCACCCTCAACAAGATGATTCCTCCACAACACCTTCACTGTGGCAATATCCTTGTTCCTCAGCCGCTTGATCCGTCTGTCTAAGATCTCAACAGGTACCTCCTCGTAGGACAAGTCTTCATCGACCCCCAAACCTTCCACAGGTAGAATTGATGCTGGATCACCTAGTCACTTCTTTAACATGGATACATGAAAGACTGGATGGACAGAAGCTAGTTCCGCAGGCAATGCCAACTCATAGGCCACCTCACCCACACGCTGTAGGATCTCGTATGGCCCAACATACCTCGGACTCAACTTCCCCTTCCTGCCAAACCACATCACCCCCTTTATAGGTGATATCTTTAGATAGATCTGGTCACCAACATCAAACTCTAAGGGCCATTTTCTGTTATCTGCATATGACTTCTGCCGACTGTAAGCAGTAGCCAACCTGTCCCTAATCACTCTGACCTTCTGTAAGGCCTCATGAGTGATCTCTGGACCCAAAATAGATGACTCTCCAACCTCGAACCACCCAAATGGAGATTCGAGAATCGGCTTAAACTTGAAACTGTCATCAATTGATTGAGCATAAACAATGAGTCTTAATAGGGTCATATCATCATGTAGCATGGACGTACGATATTGTTCTCTCACTACGTCGGCAACCCCGGTGACAAACCTACTCATCTCATCCCTAGGGTTAGCCACAAAGGATGTAGCATATCTAGACAACATAGAGAATTTCAAAGAGTACTCCACAACACTCATATTACCTTGCTTGAGATTGATGAACTCCTCTACCTTCACCTCCCTCCTCTCACGGGGGAAGTACTTTCCTAGAAAAGTTTCTTTAAATTCTTCCCACTCAATAGGACCCGACTCAACCGGCCTATTATCCTTTCATTGAGTGTACCACACTTGAGAAACCTCTCTCAGTTGATATGAAGCTAACTCGACCTTCTCCCTAGAATTCACCCCCATGGAACTCAACACCTTATACACTTCAACTAGGAACTCTTGGGGAAATTCTCCCACCTTAGAGCCAAGAAAGATAGGAGGATATATCCTCACAGAATCTGTCAATCTAGATGTCAATGTTCTCTCCACAACATTCACTCTAGGCCCAATAACCATATTCACATGGGTAATCAAAGCTGAGGCTGAAGTAAGTAAAGTCTCTCTAATCTCCCTATTAGTCATTTCCGGGGGAACCACCGAAACATCATTACCTCCTTCCACAATAGGGACTTGATCATCTCTAGCACCTTGATCCCCTTGAGCACCTTGAGTAACTTGCTCAACTTGAGGAGGATTCTCCTCATTCACCTCATTCTCCTCAACTCTCCTTGTCGGTGTCCTCCTCGTATTCATCTCCTATAAGACAAGGAAAACCATAAGAAAAGAGAACTCATAAGTACTAAATCTCTACGACACGACATAGGTGTAGAAAATAAGGGAAACTCTATCGTCCTATATTCTCTCGCCCATAGATGTGTCGTGACTACACCGATAGTCGAGACTCTACTAGACGTGAATTGATGAGACTTTTTGGTTCCTAAGACTACTTTCATAACCTATGCTCTGATACCACATTTGTCACGACCCGAGACCACACCCTAGAAGTTAGAGCCAATCCCAAGTCTTGACGCGGCGTACTTGACCTCTTAGAGGTATTGTACAAGCCCTTTTGTATCGTTCATCGCATATACATAAATGAAAAGTAGTGCAAAATTAAAAACTTTCACAACATGCGAATAGTCTTTCAAAACTTCTTTCATATAAAATCCATAGTAAATACTAAGTCTCATTTCATCAAATCTTAGACAGTAATTGGGACACGTCTCATATAATAGAAATATAGTACTACAAAGTCTATTACCGTACTTCAATAAAAGAAATAAAAGACATCTATGCCCTCGAGTCAAATGAGGTCATACTTCAACTTTCATGAATGATCCTATAATCCAAGCATGTGCCTCCAATAACACCTTCACCTATGAATCACTTTAGAGATAGATAAAAGAATGGAATTAGTACAAACACATGTACTAAGTATGGCATAATGCATAATAATAATTAAAACTCACATTTAATGGAAATATGCTCTTTTTAATTTAAATATCATCATATAACATAAAAACAACCTTTAACACCTTAGAAACACTGTCACATCCCGAGACCACACCCTAGAATATATGGCACTCTCGAAGTGCAACCGGCGTACTCGACCTCTCGGAGGTCTCATACAAGCCCTTTCGTATCGTTCATCGCATATACATAGTGAAAAGAGTGCGGAATTAAAACTTTTCTCAAAACAAAAAAAAACTGTGGGAGTTAAGTCCCCGGTATGTGGGTCCCTATGAGATTTATCAAAGGGTCATAAAGGTTGCATACGAGTTAAGGTTACCTAGTAAACTAGCTTTGGTTCATTCGGTATTCCATGTTTCTATGCTTAAGAAGTGTATTGGTGATCCCATGTCCATAATTCCTATTGAATGTCTTGGTGTAGATGAGGACCTCTCCTATGATGAGGTTTCGGTGGAAATCCTTGATAGGAAACCACCTAGTTGAAGGGGAAACATGGGAGGTCAAGGCCGACATGAAGTCCCGTTATCCTCATCTTTTTGCTAATTAAGGTTTGTCATTCTAATGAATAATGACTATAATAAATAAATTTGAATTTGGCTTGTTTTGCTAAATGTGCAATATTATGGTAAAAGGTTTATGCTTAAATGAGTTTTCATGGGAAAAAATGCTCTTTTGTTTGATTTGCACTTATTTGTGTATTTCGTGCATTGTTGCCTTCAGGAAATAGTATTGAGCATGTTGATATGTTGTAAGAAGTTTTGGCATAAGTGACTTGATGATCATGTTGAGTTCATGTATTGAGAAGGGAATTCCTCATGTTGTGATGTTGAGCTCTTATATGTGGTAAATTATGATTTGAGTTGTTATGTGTAAATTCCATGTTTCTATGTTGATTTGAATTTAAACTCATGTGGATTATATATGTTGTTGGTTGGGCTGCTAGTATTGAGTCTATCCTTTCCCTCCAATAGATTTGTGTCATTCGGAAAGAATGTTCCTAAGGGGAAAATAATGTAATACTCTGAAAGTACAAGACCTAATCTAGAGCTCACATGAGTATCCAAGGCTTGAAACACTGTTTAAGGCAAAAAATTGTTTATAAATCAATTACCAAGTTTTAGAGTCAAGATGTCAAGGAACGCCCATGACGTCCGAAGATTAGTGAAATAGGTGCTAGTGTGCCTTGGTCTATTTAACGGGGTTCTAGGAGTTGGAATTTGATGAAATTGATGGAATGGTGTTAAAAATGTATTATAATTTGTTTAGGGTCCAAACATTTGGGTACTACTCCCCAAGGACCACCCGAAGGGTCCTTGGAGAGGACTCTTCCAATTGACCAAAAGGCTATCAAAAGACAGTAGCATCTACGGTTGCCAAACTACGAGCCATTGTATTTTTGACGGGGCGTCAATGGCTCCGTAGCCCTAGACTTTTCCATTTTCAAAAAGTCCCCAATACCAGTCTCTGACACCATCGATGGATGTGCAGGACAGTGGGTGCAATGGGCATCAACTGACCTACAAACCGTAGGTCAAGGTCATGTAGGATAGGCCTATTATATGCTATCCAATTTTAAGTGTGTTCATTTAATTAGTTAATTAGTTAGGGGTTTAATTAGGGGTTAATTGATGTCTAATTAAGTTGATTAAGGACCTATATAAATACTTAAGCCTAATTACACTAACCCAACACCCACAATTCCCAAATTCAAATCTATCTTCCTTCTCTCTACTTTCTCTCTCCCCAAAGAAGACTCCATAGAAGCCCAAGGTCAAAGGGCCTAGGGTTGCAAGAACTTCACTTTCTATCCTTCAATATTCAAGGATTAACAAGGTATGGGAAATCTTCACCATCGGGACTCCTTTACCCAAAGGGTTCTTTCATATTGATTTCCAAAAGTTGAGAAAAGGATGGGTTTCATTCTTAATCAGAAATTGATGTTTCAAATTTTATTGTTCTTGATTCCTCTTTATTATTATGGTTGTATTATGATGAATTATTGGTGAATTAGGGTAGTTCTTAATGTTATACCTAGTTCTATGGAAGAGATCATGAATTGACCCTATTTTCCTAACTGTAGGTTATGAATTGATGTTGAATTGATTATTGTTGATGCAATTGACTTAGTTATTGTGTTAATTACTATTATATGATGTTATTTAGCCTATTAATTGATGAATATGGTGGGTTTATGGTAAGACCATGTAAGAAGGCTGGTGAAGGTGAATTGGTAAGACCTATGATATTAAATCCTTAATTCAATTGTGATGACTTATACATAATGATGATTCTCAATTGAAGTGTTGGTTGTGGTTAGATTATATGGGTGATGGTATGGTGAATGTAATTGAAATTTTTTGACTATATGGATTGTGAGATTATGATTAAAATGTAATGATATAAGGTTGGTCATTAAATACCTATGTGTCTTATTATGACATGATGATGATGATAATGTGTTAATCTCACATATGAGGGTTTTACTGAAAGCATATTCTCATGCAATTCCTAATGAGATAATGATGATGATATACAAGGGGGTTAGTATCCTATGACCTATACTAAGCAATGATGATTAATAAAGGTTTAAAGATATTTCAGAAAGGGGCTCTAGCTTAGCACGGAGTGAACAAGTAGTGAGGAGTGTCCCTTCCCAAGTGGGGAAGGTAGGTTCACTATTATACTCATGAGATAGAGATTACAATGTCAATGGCATAAAGAGGGTCTCAAGCATGTCTCCTAGTTCTTGAACTATGTTTCCCCCATAGGAATACTAGCTAGTGGATCCACCTAGATGCTATGTTCATGTTTTGGTACTACCTTGGCAAGTAGTCCACCTTCTTTCAGTGTAGGATTTCATAACACCGGATTCCACATTAGCTCATGTGGTCTATGTCAGTTAAGGCAAGTGTTCCCTAAAGTAAAATGAAATAATAAAGTGAACTCTAATTAGGGTGACTTAAGGGGTTTGACTTAGTCTAAGTAGGGGTATCGAACTCTACCTATACATTGCACTAGTTGGCCTTGAGAGAAATCCTAAAAGGATGCTCTTATTCTCTTATAAAGTAAATTATATGTATATGTTGACTTTGTCTAGGGGGTTCTCCCCAATCGTGACAACAAGTATCAATATCAAGAGATCAACACAAATGATTTTCATAAAGTTGGAGATGACTAGGGGTTTGTGCAATATTTGCTTCATGAGGTGAAATTGTGAACATGCCTAAATGTAATATGAGTTGACTTATTGAACATACTTAAAGGTGTTCTTGAAAAATGTTGCATAATTGTGGTTTTATTAGAAATTTGCATGATGTGCGTAATAATATTGAAGTGAGCATGATGAGATGTGGAGAAAGAAGTTCCTCTAATATGAAATGAGAAATGGTAAAGTTTGATGCATAAGGAGTTTGTGAATGTGTTCCTACTTACTTGAATTGCATGAAGTTGTTTGGGCCTTTTATGTGGAGTTGATGTTCCTCCTAGCTATGTGTATTGAATATATTGATGTTTTTATGGTTGTGGCTACTAGTTTTGAGTCATTACCCCTTATTTGTTTTGAGAGTGTCATTCGAGGATGAATGTTCCCAAGTGGGGGATAATGTAAGGACCCTAAAAATGAAATAGGATGCATTAGAGCTTCACAAGTGTCTGTGTAACACTCCGAAAAGTCAAGACCTAATATAGAGCCTCACAAGTGTATATAAGGTTGATAATACTGTTTTAAGACCTAAATTAATGTTTAAAAGTTATCCAAGAGGTTTTAGAGTCAAGACGTCAAGGAACGTCCATAACGTCCGGAAAGTAGCTAAATTGAACTAGTTGACGTCCCTATGTTTGGTGAAGGTTGGGAGGGTCAAATGATGTCTAAAACAAGTAAAAGGACTTTCTATAGGTAAAATATAGTATATAGGTTTAAAAGTTAAATAACAACTCCCCAAGGACCACCCGAATGGTCCTTGAGGAGGACCCCAACATGGGTAGGAAGGCTGCCAAAACAGTTTTGCGGCAGCCTAGATTTGGCAGGCACTGCACGATGCGCAGATGACACGCAGCCTAAAAGTTTTTTCCTTGCGACGCGTGCACGCAACAAGGTCCACTGCCTCAAATATTATTTTGAAAATAAAATATGAAATCAGCCTCGCGACGCGGAGTCACTTCCAAGATTTGTAGAAATCGTATTTTATACATTTTGATTTCACAAAAAGACTCATTTAAGTGAGGGGTGTTTTGGTTAATTTAGGGGGTGATAATATATATACTAAGGGTCATTATTAATTCATTTTTCACTCACCCAAACAAAATTCCCAAAATAAAACCCAAAAGTTCTCATTTCTCTCTACTTTCTCTCTCCCAAAATCCTTCATTGACGGAAGAACAAAGCTTGACAAGAAGGAAAATTTATCTACGATTTCACTTCAATTTCATGGATTAATCTTCATTAAGTTATGGGTTCTTCACTCTTGGGATTCCTTTCCCCAAGAGGTCCTTTCAAAGTTGATTTCTAAATTACCCAATTCCATGGGGTTTTCCAATTCTATTGGGTTTTCTTCTAAACTTCGAATTGATGATAAATTGTGATTGCCTATGACTAATTAAGTGTAGATTGTTGGGTAATTGATGTTAATTAATGCAATTTCATGTAGATCGTGTCCATTTCCCCAAATTCCCCAAATCTAGGATTTTGTTTATGAATTGATGGGAATTGAAGAATATTGATTATTAGACTTGTTTCATCTATTCTAATTCATTCATGGACTGCCTAGAGTAATGTGTTGTTGAGATTGGATCTATTTATTGTAGAATTCATGATGAACCCTAATCCCCTAACCCTAGGTTATGAATTGAAGTTAATTTGGATAGTGATGATGTAATTGACCTAGCTATTGTGTTAATTACTATTATGTGATGGTATTACACCCATTATTGTGGTTGAAATGGTTGATGGTAAGACCATGGATGATGGCTTGTGAAGGCGATTGGGTAAGTCTTTATGATCCTAAAATTTACTTCAATTATGATTACTTGTGTTTATTGATGAAGTTACATTTAAGTGTACCTTATGATGAGATTGATAGGGTAGGTATGATGTTGAATTGAAATGTCTTGACTATGGTTTGTAGTTGTTGGCTAAGATGTAAATGTTATAAGGATGGTGATAACTTAAAAATATGACTTATTATGATGTGATTATGTAAATGTGCTAACCTCACATGTATGAATTGTAATGAAAGGAAAATACTCATGCAATTCTTATTGAGCTATGATGATGATTATATAAGGGGTAGACCCTATGACCTAACTAAGCTATGATCATCAATAAATGCATTAAAGACATTTCAAAAGGGACTCTAGCTTAGCACCGAGTGAACTTGTAGATGAGGGGTGGCGCCTTCTCGGGGAGGGAAGGTAGGGTTCACCATAGTCCTCAAAGGGTGGATAGCCTCATAGTCCAACAATGAAATAGAGTGATGTTTCCATGAAAGCCCCCTGATACGCTCAAATTACACTTTCTTAAAGAAGTATAAGCGGTCGTATCGTAAAGAACCCAACAAGTAGGTTGGGGTCGATCCCATGAGAAAAATAGTTTAGACTTAACTTCAATGTAAAAATACGTCTATTTACTCAAGTCCTTTACGAAAACAAGTAATTAAAGGGGTGAGTTTTGTGAAACAAAAGTGTTTAATTATTTCTAAGTAAAACAAGCAGCAAGAGCGAAACTTTAGTTTGTATCAAGTTGTGCGAGAAACTAGGGTTTAAGTGTTCCCCATAGGTTCATAACGCGGTAATCATAGCTATAGCAATTCTTTCCTAGTGTTTTGCATGCAAAGTGATAAGTTAGGTATCTCTAAACCCTTGGTCCGCCATTTATAGAATTTCACCCCGTACATTGGTCCGGCTATGTATGTCTAAGTTACTAACCCTTACCTTTACTTCATATTAAGCATCATATTCGATGTATGGCTTAGTTATTACTTTGCATCAATCAAAACTAGCCTATTAGATAGTATCCAAATAAATCTATGTTGATAATTCTTTTCCTATTAACTACCCCCTTGGTCCAGCAAGTAGAAATAGGGCGAGAAGAACGAAATTCATAGTTGATAAACAATAAATCATGAACTTACTTTGACAAGTTTGAAGAAAATCCAGAAATTATACTTGAAACAACAAAATTCACTTGAAAATCGATTCCAGAAACTTGAATTAATTGCACAAGTTGCAAAACAAATCTCCAAGAACAAAACTATGAAAATACTAAAAGAATCTAACCCCAAAAAATGAGGTTTTACACCCTATTTATAAAAACATTGTCCTAAAATAAAAGGAAACAAAATAAGGAAAGTTTGTCCAAAAACGCAGTTTCAATTGACGACACCCACAGACGGTCCGTCGATCAAACGACGAACCGTCGAGTGCCTCTGTAAGTCCAAACTTAGCATTTTTCTTCAGCCTTCACTTTGTATCTTCTATGATCCAATCGACGGACCAACAACACGGTCCGTCGATTCACTTACGGTCCGTCGATGCTTTTCGTCATTCCATACTTAGCTTTTTCTTCAACATCAAGTAGTGGGACATTCTATGATAATATCGAAGATTCAACAGGATGGTTCGTCGATCAATCGACGGACCATCGATCCTTCCATAGACCCACACTTAGGTCAGAATTCCCCGAGTTGCTTCCAGATGCCTGAACTTCCAATCGACGGTCACCACCTACGGTCCATCGATTCACTTACGGACCGTCGATGGCCTTCGTGGGTCACTTCTGCACTAAATCTCCACAGCCTTCTGCGTTTTGGTTTTGGACAACTTTCCTGCAAAACAAAGATAAAAACATATTAAAATTACAACAAAAAGGCTCTAGACACACACCAACCTTAAGGAAAAAGCATTGAAAGTACCGTGAAACCACGGTACATTAACACCCTCAACTTAAATTCGTTGTTTGTCCTCAAGAGACGCACTATGAATCAACACAACACCTTGTACACAAGTATCCTCTTTTAAGCTTTCGCAATCACGTGGCTATCAATCCCAACCTTTTTCGTTACTTTTGTGCATGTTTCTTCTCTTAGGCTTGATAGTCTTACTCATGTGGATCATACCATGACACAAACTCATCATGCACCAACACCTCTACACTTTTATCTCTCACCAAGGTACCAACTTTTCAATATTGCAACTAGTGCCCTTACTTCAAAAGATATCCTCCTTATTTCGCACAGTGATTTTAACTTTGAGTATAAGGATCATTATTCAATATTCACGCTCAAAACAAATTCCCACCTAGTTGGTACTTGTCGTGTCACGACCCGAAAACACCCCCTTGAAGTTAAGGAAACCTTCGAATCATGACCGGGCGTACTTGACCCCTTTGGGGTCTCGTACAAGCCCTCTAACTAGCATTCATAACATAAAACATGAAAAGTAGTGCGGAATTTAAAACTTTTCACGATAATAATAATAATAAAAGTCTTTTCATAAATACTAGGAAATCTTATCGTCACAAGCCAACTTAAAGACACAACTTGGAATCTTAGGGACACGACCCTTTACAACAAAAGTAAATACATCTTTAAGTCTAAATAAAGAAACTAAGAAACATAAAACTATGTCCTTGAATATATGAGGACATACCCAAATCTCAAGAGATAGAATTCCCAAGCTTCAACCTCGATCCTCCAAAAAGGCTTCCAACCTATACTCATAAGGTATATAAAAGTATGGGGTTAGTACAACAATGTACTAAGTATGGCATATGCAAAAACATAAGAAAAGGGACATTTTAGTAAAATAACTTTTAATGTAATTTAAATATAATATTCATGAATCTAGAAACAAACCAACATAAGAATCGACAATTAACACTTTATGGCAACTTTACCAAAGCTTAGAGTAACAAAAGGAACAATTCAATGAACTTTACTAGACTTACAATGAAAATTGAATAAAGCATCATATTGAACATTTTGAATTCTTACAATGAAGATCTTACAGTGAATGGCACGGTCCAAGTCATATGAACTCTTTTCCTTTGAAGTTGCCCTAACCCAAGGTTATCGTAAGACTCCCTAAGGTGAGCCAAGAAGGGATTTTCATTACACCTCCCTTCAAAGCACACCAAAGCGACCCTTAAAACTACTAAATCTTAGGCTTACTTCGTTGGAATCAAATCCACGCCCTTGGCTAACATATGCAAAATACTCATGGAAATATAGGTCACACCAAGTGCAATGTGAGAGTAGCATCCCATACTACCACTCCCACTTAGTGCTCCTAATGGATTCCATTTACTCAAGTACTCCACAATAATCATCCATAACACTACACCATATTACTCATTCAAACGGATTTCATGAAGGTACTCTTCTCACATAGTAGGTATAGGTCACACCAAGTGCAATGTGAGAGTAGCATCCCATACTACTACTCCCACTTAATGCTCCTACTCGGTAACTAATGTGGATTGAACACTTCACGACATACATACACAATATCAACAATAGACAAGTTAACTAGTTTCAAATCAATTCTTTTGTGGGAGTTAGCTTAACCGACAAAGACCATGAGAGCTAGACATGGAATCCCGATATTAAAACCTATCGGATGAGGGATCCTTACTTGCCTAGTGTAAGGTCATCCTTCTTAGCGTTTACATGGCTTTTCCAATAGCTACACCTATGCGGGCACATAGTTAAGGGATAAGGAGATTGTTACTAAGTATCTCACTCTCTACTAACGAGGAGTACTCATCTCAAGAGGCACTTTGGATTACAACATCTCAACTCACGAAGTGCAATCCACCTCCCCTTCATATCCTCTCGGTGCTAGGCATAACTCCCCACGGATTTCTCAACATACTAGTCTATTTTAGAAATCTCACTAGGAATGGAGAGGTTGCTACTAGACACTACATCTCAACTCACGAAGTGTGCCCACCTCAAGATTCCCCTTTTTGCTTAACTTGGCATAATACAAATCTTAAAAGAGTGTGTGTGTGTGTACATGTGCACACCTTGCATATAAGCATCATTTCATTATCATCAAGTTCTACTCATACTTTAACGTTGCATCAAGTTACTCACTCTACATGCTTCTCATAATCATATACTTCATTTAGGCATAAACTAGGTCAAACACGCAACTCAAGCTACACAAAACACAATACAAGACCCACTTCCATTATATCTTCATTTAACATATTAGACCTTAAAGATTATCTACTCAACACATACTAAACAACATCAAGTTCATCAATTAGCACCGCCACCCATAAGGTGGACCATACCACTCAAATAGCAATTCATAATAAGAAATATACAATGAGAGCAACTCATCAACAAATCAAACCATCATCACCCACAAGAAATTTATCAATATTTCACCATATTAAGACCCTTAGGGCAGTAGCTACACCAACATGACAAATACAAGAAGACCCAAGTTCATACCCTACCCAAATCATGCTCACATAATCCATTTTCAAGTCAAAAGTTGAAGTATGCATAAACAAGACTTTCATGGAGTTTTAACATCAAAATCATCAATTCAAACCAAGATAAATAAAATTAAACCATTAGAACTTAAATACAAGAAGGCCCATACTAGAAATCAAAGTTAGAAGAAGTTTGAGTTTATAAACCCTTTTTGAAAACCATTTTGGGAAGTTGGCTTCTTGAATGAAAAGATATTCAAGAATGGATACCATACCTCACTAAGCAAGCCAAATCCAAGAGTTTTTGATGAAGAGACACGTCCAACCATCCCTCCTCTCCTTCCTTGACCTCTAGCTTCCAATGGAGTCTTGAGAGAGTTTGTCTTTAGAGAGAGAGTTTGAATTTAGAAGTGAGTGAGCCTTGTCTAGGTCTAAGGTTTAAAACTAATTTAATCTAACCTAAAAACACCAAAATTATACACCTAGGGTCTTAAAATACTTGGGGTGTATTTACATAAAACACCCCAAGTTGGCAGCCACTTAACAAGCATTGGCAGGTCTCACCGACGAGACCTTCCTCGACGGACCGTCGCGGGTGCAACGGACCATTGGCGGGGTCTCGTCGGGAAACACTTAGCTCCAATGGAGCATGGCCAAGTTTTCCCCACTCACTGGTCCATGCGACGCCCTGGGTCGACGGACCGTCGTGGGTCCAACGGACCATCACCAGGGTCGTCGTGGGCCACTGATTTCGCAGACTTTGTCCAAGTCTTGGGCCCTTCATCTAGGGCCCCTTGTGGGTCCTTGGTGGAGTCGTACCTGGACGTTAAACCCCTAAACTAAGTCGTCTAGGTCTTAGGAACATTCAACGCAATATTCAAGTAAAACGAACACATAAAACTCATCCAAACACACCAAGACACACAAGTACATTTTAAGGCATACCATCCGAACGTCATGGACGTTCTTGGTCGATTGAACTCCAAACTTAAACAAACTTCACACACTGCCTAAGGATACTAAACTAACTCCGTTTAACTTAAAATCAACTCAAGAAACAACCATGAGAATATAGTTCACCTTAGTTCATTTTGGGGCGTTATATTCTCCCCCACTTGGAATAACATTCATCCTCGAATGACAATTAAATTTTTAAGAACAACAAGGACTCTTTTAGCATCATATAATGCACATAGATCATGATCAAAACATCAACAATCAAAGCATCAACTAGCAAGGAACATCATTTCATTTCAACACTTAGCAACATAGACAACTTTTGCCAAACTTCACAAAGTCAAAACTCAACCTTAAACTTCTTTTATGGAGGAACTACCTTCTCCAACATTAAACATGCTCATAAACAACAATTTTGCATATATTTAAACTTCAATTAAGGCAAGGCAAATTTTTCTCAAATTGCAAAATTTTCACAGTGAACAGTCACTGTAACACTGCCAAACATACAAAACTTTCAAAATTCCACTCTTTGAGCAATTTATCAAGATGACCTAATCATATGAACTATGAAACCATATAAACTATGAAACCATATAAACTCATCTCATAACACAAAAGCAACAATAACAAAGAGTTGAGACTTACCAAAACCATCAATCCGGATTAATTATCCTTTCTAGCCCCCATCCCATAGGAAGGATTCTTCTTGGGAGCATTAGGATCTAGGGAAGCTTGGTTGACATCTCTCCCCCTTGATTTAAGGTTTGGGCATTCCCTCATCTTGTGGCCCTTATTACCACACGCAAACAACCATCCGTTCCGGCAAGACACTTACCCCCATGTTGCTTGCACAAGTAGGGCACCTAGCCCTTTCATAGGAATGACCACCACCTTGAGAAGATTGATTTGGATCCCTATCCTTGTTTCCCATAGAAGAATCTTGGGGATAAAACCTCTTCTTAGGCCTTTGGTGACTAGAATCATCCGACCTAGGTCTCTTACCCTCTTGCCTTATCTCCCTAATTTTGGACTCCTCAATTTGTTGCGCATAAACCATGAGCCTAGAGATATCCATGTCATTAAGAAGCATTGCCGTACGACACTCTTTTTCCACCAAGCTAGACACGCCCATCACAAACTTGTTCATCCTAGACCTAGGGTTGGCTAGCATGGTTGGGGCATACTTAGAGAGTTGGGTGAATTTGAGAGAGTATTCTTGCACACTCATTCCCCCTTGACGAAGGTTCATGAATTCAACCATCTTCTTCTCCCTCCACTCTAAAGGAAAGAATCTATCTAGAAAAGTCTCTTTGAATTCCTCCGAATCAACTGGTCCTCTTTCTAAGGGTCTCTCACCCCTCCATTGCTCATACCACACTTGAGCGACATCCTTAAGTTGGTAAGCAGCCAATTCCGCTTTCTCTCTAGGGGTCACACCCATAGAATCTACCACCTTGAAAACCTCATTTATGAAGCCTTATGGATCTTCATCCACCTTAGTGCCATGAAAAGTAGGAGGGTTCATTCTCATGAAATCCCGAATCCTAGAAGCGGGAGTACTAGCATTTGGTTGGGGCCTATCTCCTTGGTTAGATTGGACCACAAAGTGATTGTTGACAACTTGAGCTTGAGCCGTCATGAGTTGGGTCAAGTTCATTAGGGCAGCCCTCAACTCCGCATTAGTCATATCACCCTCAACAAAAAGAGCTTGAGGCATAGGAGGCACTTGAGGTTCCGGAGGCACTTGAGGTTCTTGAAGAGGAACCTCCTCATTTTCCTCCCCTAAGCCAACAATAGGAACTTGGTCAACACGGGGAAGGACTCTCTCATTTGGTACACCTCCCTCCTCCCTTCTAGCGGTCGATCTCCTCGTATTCATGTCCTAAAAACACAAAAAGAAGAGGTTGAGAATAGACACCTTATATACTCAACTCTAAGGCACGATACTAGAATAGAGAAGAAAGTGAAACTTCTAGCATCCTATAGCCTCTTGACCATGGATGTGTCGCGACTCACACCAATGACCAAGATACTACTAGATGTGGCTTGTGAGACTTTTAGACCTTAAACTATTTCCCAAAATCTTATGCTGTGATACCAAGTCTATCACGACCCGAAAGCACCCCTTTGAAGTTAGGGAAACCTTCGAATCATGACCGGGCGTACTTGACCCCTTTGGGGTCTCGTACAAGCCCTCTAACTAGCATTCATAAAATAAAGCATGAAATATAGTGCGCAATTTAAAACTTTTCACGATAATAATAATAATAAAAGTCTTTTCATAAATACTAGGAAATCTTATTGTCACAAGCCAACTTAAAGACACAACTGGGAATCTTAGGGACACGGCCCTTTACAATAAAACTAAATACATCTTTAAGTCTAAATAAAGAAACTAAGAAACATAAAACTATGTCCTCGAATATATGAGGACATACCCAAATCTCAAGAGATAGAATTGCCAAGCTTCAACCTCGATCCTCCAAAAAGGCTTTCAACCTATACTCATAAGGTATATAAAAGTATAGGGTTAGTACAATAATGTACTAAGTATGGCATATGCAAAAACATACGAAAAGGGACATTTTAGTAAAATAACTTTTAATGCAATTTAAATATAATATTCATGAATCTAGAAACAAACTAACATAAGAATCGACAATCAACACTTTATGGAAACTTTACCAAAGCTTAGAGTAACAAAAGGAACAATTCAATGAACTTTACTAGACTTACAATGAAAATTGAATAAAGTATTATAGTGAACATTTTGAATTCTTACAATGAAGATCTTATAGTGAATGGCACGGTCCAAGTCATATGAACTCTTTTCCTTTGAAGTTGCCCTAACCCAAGGTTATCGTAAGACTCCCTAAGGTGAGCCAAGAAGGGATTTTCATTACACCTCCCTTCAAAGCACACCAAAGCGACCCTTAAAACTACCAAATCTTAGGCTTACTTCGTTGGAATCAAATCCACGCCCTTGGCTAACATATGCAAAACACTCATGGAAATATAGGTCACACCAAGTGCAATGTGAGAGTAGCATCCCATACTCCCACTCCCACTTAGCGCTCCTAATGGATTCCATTTACTCAAGTACTCCACAATAATCATCCATAACACTACACCATAGTACTCATTCAAACGGATTTCTGAATTTCAAAATATTATGAATTCAATCTTTAATCACATAAGCAATATTTCAATTGTTTATATTGATGATGTATTAATTTCTCCGAGGACATTGATTCTCATTTCAAACATTTGAATGTTTTCTTTAAAATTATCAAGCATAATGGATTAGTCATCAGTACTAAAAAGATTAAATTATTTCAAACAAAAATCAGATTTTTAGGACATGATCTTTATCAAGGTACCTATAAACCAATTTGCAGAGCCATTGAGTTTTCTGATAAGTTTCCCAATGTCATTTTGGATAAAACTTAGTTGCAGAGATTTTTAGGAAGTCTCAGTTATGTTGCTGATATTATTCCCAAAGTTAGACATATTTGCAAACCTCTTTTTGACAGGTTGAAAAGGAATCCGTCTCCTTTTAGTGACGATCAAACCAATGCGGTTATCTTACTTAAGACTATGGTTAAGAATCTTCCTTGTCTTGGTATCTCTAACCCAGAATATTTTATGATTGTTGAGACCGATGCATCTGACATGGGATATGGTGGTATTCTTAAACAAAGAAAAAACCCCAATTCATCAGAACAATTAGTCCACTATACCTCAGGAATATGAAATTTCGCTCAGAAGAATTATAGCACGGTTAAGAAAGAAATACTTGCTATTGTTCTTTGAATTACTAAGTTTCAAGATGATTTAGTCAATAATGAATTCTTGGTTAGAGTAGATTGTAAATCTACTAAAGAAATCCTCCAAAAGGATGTTAAGAATATTGTTTCTAAACAAATTTTTGCCAGATGGCAAGCCTTATTATCTAGCTTTGATTTTCAAATCGAATTTATTAAAGGTGAGAATAATTCTTTACTAGAGAATTCTTGCAGGGTAAACATGAGCAGACCACAGATTAGGCCCATAGCTAGTAAACAACCAGCCAGGCCTAATACAAATGGCCCAACAAGAGCATCAGGCCCATTTGCAATAAGACCTAAAATAAATTACATAAGGCCTGATTCAGCACACTCAGACTTATGCAGAGACAAAACCTTAAAATGATAATAAAGAAACCTTGGCCCATAACTTGATTAATCGAAGTTAATTAGATTATTATTAAGATAATAACAATACTATAAACTCAGAGAATATATAGAACAAAGTTAATTAGAACACAAACAAGATAATAACAAAGTCAAAATTATCTTATTATTAAACAATTACATGATTTCTAACAGCCCAGACAACAAAGAAATTTAGCTAATCATGCTAAAGTTTTGTGCCATTAACATGGCTCTGATACCATAAAAATGATCATAGTGCGGAAAATTAAAGAAGAGTAAAGAACTTACAAAAACCTAAAACTTTATTCCATAATGTTTACATAGAGAGAGAGCATTCAAGAAAAATTTTGTATTCCTAAATTTTCTGATGCTTTGAATGATAAATTACATTGTTTTATATAGACAAGAAGAGGTATCATAAAGCTTATCTTCTGATTGGCTTTTCGTTTTCCTCCATTGCTTTTGCTTTTGATAAAGCATGATAGCTGTTTTATTTTCCTCCACTGCTTTTTGAAGGCATCTTTACTTTTAACTTTATCTTTAGTGAAGTCTTTGTCTGCCAACTTTGTCGGCCACGCTTTGCGGGTCCTGACTGGGTCCTTCTGATTAGGACTTTAGATGATGAAATTCATTATTCCATTTTGATTATTTTAACAAAGATTCCATCTCTTTGAGACTCCTTTGTTTCTTTCTTAATAATTTTGATCCTTTTTAGATCTCTATTAGAAAGACTAATTATTCCGGTTTTAATACCTCAATTAGAATTTAATCAAATGGATTCAAATATGAATTTGCTAAAGCCTTTGGATTTAGCATATCACCGTTGTCATCGCTTTGAGAGGATGCTTCATCTAGAAGTTGATTAATTGCAACTTCATCTGGATCATTATGTAATTCAGATAGAGCCTTTTCGAGTCTCTTTTTCAATTTACTCTTTGAGGGTGAAACTTTTGATAATGTCTTGTTACTGGAAGATGGAGGTGTATCCTTTTTGGCTGGAGACCAACCTTTGACTCAGATTTCTTTAGAAAGAAACTTAATCCTGTCAAAATCTGCAATAATAAACGTCCAACTTATTATATAAGATAAACATTTTTTTAAAGAAAAACTTACAGAGTTTTATATTCTCTTGCAATGTTGATATGACTTCATCGATCTGGAACTGAGGATATTTCTCAGCAAACTGTCGAGGCATAACTTGTTTATTTCCATCGAAATAGCTCCACCATTCGTAGAACCATCTTGGGATAATAGAAGCTGCAACTTCTGGACAGTATTTCACAAACCAGGTGTGGGTTGTAGGTCTAACATATAAGAAGTTTACCCAGGCATTCTTGTAGTCATACCAGTTATAGGTTTGTGGGTTGAATCTTTTAGAGAGATTAATTGGAGTTTGCAAATGGTCTACAGGCCAATTGAAAGGAGATAAAATCTTTTTAATTGTGAACTTAGAGTAACCAATACTATCTGGGTCAGATTTGTCTGCTAACTCATGTTCAATCTCAACCGATCCTGTATCAACAAGGATGAATTCAAAATATTTTCTGGTTTTTAAGGAATTATCTGTCTCTACGTAATTCTTATTGGTGTTAGGCCTGGCTGGTTGTTTACCTGCTATGGGCCTAATCTGTGGTCTGCTCATGTTTACCCTGCAAGAATTCTCTAGTTAGAAAATCTGGTAAAGAATTATTCTGACCTTTAATAAATTCGATTTGAAAATCGAAGCTAGATAATAAGGCTTGCCATCTGGCAAAATTTTGTTTAGAAACAATATTCTTAACATCCTTTTGGAGGATTTCTTTAGCAGATTTACAATCTACTCTAAGCAAGAATTCTTTATTGATTAAATCATCTTGAAACTTAGTAATGCAAAGAACAATAGCAAGTATTTCTTTCTTAACCGTGCTATAATTCTTCTGAGCGGAATTCCAGATTCCTGAGGTATAGCAGACTAATTGTTCTGATGAATTGGGATTTTTTCTTTGTTTAAGAATACCACCATATCCCATGTCAGATGCATCGATCTCAACAATCATAAAATATTCTGGGTTAGAGATACCAAGACAAGGAAGATTCTTAACCATAGTCTTAAGTAAGATAACCGCATTGGTTTGATCGTCACTCCAAGGAGACGGATTCCTTTTCAACCTGTCAAAAAGAGGTTTGCAAAAATGTTTAACTTTGGGAATAAAATCAGCAACATAATTGAGACTTCCTAAAAATCTCTGCAACTGAGTTTTATCCAAAATGACATTGGGAAACTTATCAAAAAACTCAATGGATCTGCAAATTGGATTATAGGTACCTTGATAAAAATCATGTCCTAAAAATCTGATTTTTGTTTGAAACAATTTAAGCTTTTTAGCACTGATGACTAATCCATTATGCTTGATGAATTTAAAAAAAACATTCAAATGTTTGAAATGAGAATCAATGTCCTCGAAGAAAATTAATACATCATCAATATAAATAATTTAAATATTGCTTATGTGATTAAAGATTGAATTCATAATATTTTGAAATTCAGATGGGGCATTTTTAAGCCCAAAAGGCATGACATTCCATTTATATTGTCCAACCGTGACATTGAAAGCAATTTTATATTTATCCTTTTCAGCAATTTGAATTTGTCAGAAACCTGATTTTAAATCAAATTTGCTGTAAACATTTGCTTTAAAAGTTCTTTTTAAAAGATCCCTTTTGTTAGGAATCGAATAACGAATCCATTTTAAAACTGAGTTTCAAGGCTTGTAATTAATTACAAGTCTTGGATAACCTCGTTCTTGTTCAGTTGCATTGTTAACATAAAATGCTGAACAACTCCAAGGTGATTTTGAAGGACGAATAATTTTATTATTCAAAAGAGTTTTTATTTCTTCGTTAAAAATTTCCATTAATTCATGGTTCATCTTGATAGGCCTAGCTTTTGTAGAAATGGCCTTTTCATCAAATCCATCAATGTATGGTAAATCTATAATATGGGTCTTTCGATCCCAAAAAGAGTTTGGAAATTCTGAGCAAATTTCATTTTCAAAATTCTTTTGAAGATTGGCAATCTTAACCACCATTCCCGGGGTTTTTAAAATTTGCTCAATTTTCTTAATTTTAATATCTTCTTTGAGAAAACAAATTCGATTGATTTTAAATGCAGTTATTTATGCAAAAAATTACTTTCTTCAAGAGAAAGTGTCTTGATAAAAGGAAATGAAATTTCTTTTCCTAAAATTTTTGTTTTGATTGAATCAAAATCTGAAAGATAAGGTTTTATCTGAGTAATGAAAGGTATACCCAAAATAATTTCCTCATGAATGTTTTTTGTTATGACAAAATCATTAGCAAGGCAAATACCGTCATTTCAGATATGAGCATTAGAAAGTCGCGTTGTATAGCTTATTAGTTCCCTTCTGGAGGTAATTAGTTGGAATTAAACCTTTGACAATGCAATTTCTATCTGCACCACTATCTAACAAAGCAATTTTGTTAAGTATAAAATTTGAATTAACAACTAGCTTAATCATAATATGAGAACTCTGAGGTCTGACTTTTGTAATCATACTGATACCTGTATCTTCATTACCTTTAGGTGATGGAGGGACCGACTGAGAGTTTGATGAGTTATCTTCTTCATTTTCATTATCTGAAGTAGCAAGCTCTTTGCTTTTAGATGACACCTTAGCATCCTTTAATAATTGCTTTGCTAAGGCATTAATCTCAATCTTGTTAAGTCTCGTCTTAACTTCTTTGATTTCTTCTTTAAGAAGATTGACTTCTGCTCGAAGTTCACTAATAGAAGGTTCTTCCTTCTTATCTGTGTATCGCTGCATGATTTGTTTCATGCTGAAAGGAGTTACATTTCTTGCAACTTCTTTTTCTTTCTGTTTAGTAACAAGCTTCTGAAGCTCTAAAAGATAACTTCTTCGAGCATCATCATCCTTGATATGCTCAATAGTTGCGAATAAGATTTCTGTAGAATCTTCAGAGAGTACTCTGATAGATTGTCTATCACAATGACAAAATGCTCCTTGGCAATTGCATTCTTGTCCACTATCTTCTGAATCTTGAGCAACATTGAGGAATTCTTCGTCCTCAGTTTCTTGTTTTGAAGAGGAATCTGAATCTTATTCATCTTCGTTTAAAATAGAGAGAAACTTTTCCTTAGTTTCTTCATCTACTTGAAGAAGATTGATCTTCTTCTTTTTTCTTTTGTTTCTTGGACAATCAGGAGACTTGTGTCCTGACTTTCCACATGTCCAACACTTGTCTTCTTGAGAAGTGCTGTGAGAAGTTTTCTTGCTTCTCTTCTTCTTTGAATATCCTTTCTTTCTTGAGGATCTTCTTTTTTGTGACGATTCTCCAGATCGTTCTTTCTTTGAAGCCTTTGTTGCTGAAGGGTTTTTAGATCTGGGAATCCAAAGTCTTGACAAAAGATTCCAAGGTCATTACTTGAGAATTTCTGATCTTTCTTAAGCTGTTCCTTTAGCTTCAGATCAGTACATAGCTCCATTGCTACGAAATGAATCAAGCTTGTAAGATCTCCATAAGTCATTTCTGAATATGGAATTTTACCTTCACATCGATCTCTTATTTTGGATCAAACCTTTTCTGCAAAATGAGGAGGTAGTCCACTAAGGAATCTCTCTTTCCAATAATCATTGTTGCAGTCATCTCTAAGCATGACCTTTGTAATAAACATATCTTTATACCACCTGAAATCTGTTAATTTCTTGCAGTAAAGATTTCTTAGTATTTCTAAACTTCTATCTTGGAACAGACATGGTTCTCCCACGAAATGTTTAGCAATGCTATAAAGTAGAGTTGCAGTTGCATCTTCAACTATTTCTACAGAAGTAGTGGTAAGTCCACCTTCAGTCTTAACAACATTCTTGTTTGCCACAGCATCAAGAATTTCATTTCTATTTTGTTTTGTGAGATAATTGTCCCACCAATTTCTAAGTGTACCTGTAAAACCTGCAACTATCCTGTTAGATGCTTGCTTATCGGTAGCATTTTTCCATTTATAGGCCGTGATGTTCATACCCATCTCTTGGAGTTTATTGTAGATTTGGCCATCAACCATTCCATTAATATTCCATTCTATTATACCTGTACCATCTGCAACACTCTGGGGATGCATATTGTTTTCTTCAAACTGGATGTCAGGATAAGATGGTCTGGGATAAAAGTTTTTGGAGTGAGGAAGCCTTTCCTTTAAGGCACCTACCTTATCTCCCTGAGTAATCTTAAGCCTCTTAAGCTGAACATTAATTCTTTCTAGAATTTGAGGAGAATTATTGAACTCACTAGCTGGTTTAGGAAAATATTCTGGAGAAAATTTATGGATTTTAAAAATGGGGTTGGATTCTAATTTGAACCCTTTGGAAGAACTTGGTTTATTACCAATCTGGCTGGTACCACTATAATTATACTTGGAATCTTCAATCTGTTTGGAAACAACATGAAGAACTTGGTTAGTATAATTATTTTGTTCGAAAACCTTGTTGATATCCTCAACTGTCACAAAAGCAGTTTCTTTGTTTTCAGAAGGCTTCTTGAAAGGAGCTGCCTTTAAAACATCCTTCCTGTAAGGAATGTTTAGTCCTTCCAGAGGAGGAGTAATACTTTCGATAACCTTATCTTTGGTATGCCATCTGTTTATCAAAACCTGAAGCGATGAATTAGTTTCATCGATTTGGCCTGAGCATTCAAACCATTTGAAGAATTCAATTTCTGTTTTGAATCTCTTCATATCTTTAAACCATTTGTCTTTGAACAAGACTCTTTGTTCTCTTGTGTATGTATCCACATACCATGCTTTCTTTAAAGCATGTTTGGAACTCATCCACCACTTATTGATTTTCTTTATATCAGGAGTAAAGTTATCAACTGATTTGATAACTCCTATAGAATCCTTTTTCTTATGAGAAGGAGGTTTCATTTCGCTTGGAGTAGGACTTCCTGCAAAAGAAGAATTATAAAAAACCTTGGGGATGGTTTGGGTGAAATCCACACCACGGAATTTACCCTGTTTTGAAACCTCAGTGGTTTCATACAAGTCATCTTCTCCCTCCCGGGTTTTTGAAGTAGAAGGTCTAGCCATATACATTCTTCTACTTGAAGACGCTTGGCTGAAAGAGTTGGATCTTAAAAACTTAAGGTTAATAGATCCATCTGCAAATTGGAGAACACTTTATAGGGAAGACCTAGAAGGCTGAACTAGAAGAGGTTTAGTGATGGAATCAAATTTCCAACTGTCATCGGAAAGGATTTCATCCCACTTTAACATTCTAGGGACAAAGGTGGTGCTATACTCTTGGTTAGATTCCATAAGCATAGTAACTCCTTTAGCACTAGTGTTAATTGCTTTTGGGGCAATAGTGGTTTTCATTAGCTTGTAATATACACGATATATTATAGCTAAATCTCTGGTTCCTAATTTGCTATTCATATTCTTGGTTTTGACGTTGAGCGTCAAAGTGTCAAGAATATTAGGATCATCTAATTCTATAGAGAAGTTGGGATAACTATTAAAGTAAACTGGACCATGAGCTAGATTACTTTCTAAAATTCCTAGCAGCGAATCATCAAAATTGAGAAGTCTAGCATCTCTAAGAAGTAAACAAATAGGGATATTTAAACCTTTACGGAAAAGAGGTTTAACAGCTACTTGCACAAGACCAATATGAAGGAATTTAAATTCTTTCTTATACCTGTTAATGTCAGCAGCAATCAACAATTTAATAGTCTCCAAAGAGTTATTAATTGCAGAAGTTGATTCACAAGTTTTAATATTATAATTTCTGAATAAATTAAAATTACCTATTTGGTAAATCTTATTAAAGGTTTTTTTAGGGATAGACCAATTTTGTAAACGATTATCTTCTTTGGATATATAAATATTAACAGAGTTAACAATATTATTATTCATGAAGAATAACTAAAAGTTGTCTTTAGGCATGAAAGAACTTCAAGGATTATCAAACAATTAAGATAACTTTAAAAATGTATTATCAAGATTATGAAAAGATTAACAATGATCTAAATAATTCTAGAGTAATTATAGTGAAGATTGTCAAGATAATAATATAGAAAACAATGATTTAATCAATTAAATTGGCCTTGGAAGTTACTTAATTTATATCACGCATGTTGGATATTACAAGTCTTTAGCAAGTCATATTGTAGGACGGAACACCAAAAGATCGATGGCCTGCCCCCCTGGGTCTTACTAGACTTACAGTGATCTAGTTTCAGGGTTTCCAAGTCCTTAAGCCGGAGATTATTCGGCACACTCAGACTTATGCAGAGACAAAACCTCAACATGATAATAAAGAAACCTTGGCCCATAACTTGATTAATCGAAGTTAACTAGATTATTATTAAGATAATAACAATACTATAAACTCAGAGAATATATAGAACGAAGTTAATTAGAACACAAACAAGATAATAACAAAGTCAAAATTATCTTATTTGTAAAGAATTTACAAAAACCAAAAGCTTTATTCCATAATGTTTACATAGAGAGAAAGCATTCAAGAAAAATTTGGTATTCCTAAATTTTCTGATGCTTTGAATGATAAATTACATTGTCTTATATAGACAAGAAGAGATATCATAAAGCTTATCTTCTGATTGGCTTTTCGTTTTCCTCCATTGCTTTTGCTTTTGATAAAGCATGATAGCTGTTTTATTTTCCTCCACATCTTTTTGAAGGAATCTTTACTTTTAACTTTATCTTTAGTAAAGTCTTTGTCTGCCAACTTTGTCGGCCATGCTTTGTGGGTCCTGACTGGGTCCTTCTGATTAGGACTTTAGATGATGAAATTCATTATTCCATTTTGATTATTTTAACAAAGATTCCATCTCTTTGAGACTCCTTTGTTTCTTTCTTAATAATTTTGATCCTTTTTAGATCTCTATTAGAAAGACTAATTATTCCGGTTTTAATACCTCAATTAGAATTTAATCAAATGGATTCAAATATGAATTTGCTAAAGCCTTTGGATTTAGCATATCACCGTTGTCATCGCTTTGAGAGGATGCTTCATCTAGAAGTTGATTAATTGCAACTTCATCTGGATCATTATCTAATTCAGATAGAGCCTTTTCGAGTCTCTTCTTCAATTCACTCTTTGAGGGTGAAACTTTTGATAATGTCTTGTTACTTGAAGATGGAGGTGTATCCTTTTTGGCTGGAGACCAACCTTTGACTCGGATTTCTTTAGAAAGAAACTTAATCCTTTCAAAATCTGCAATAACAAACGTCCAACTTATAATATAAGATAAACGTTTTTTAAAGAAAAACTTACAGAGTTTTATATTCTCTGGCAATGTTGATATGCCTTCATTGATCTGGAACTGAGGATATTTCTCAGCAAACTGTCAAGGCATAACTTGTTTATTTACATCGAAATAGCTCCACCATTCGTAGAACCATCTTGGGATAATAGAAGCTGCAACTTCTGGACAGTATTTCACAAACCAGGTGTGGGTTGTAGGTCTAGCATACAAGAAGTTTACCCAGGCATTCTTGTAGTCATACAAGTTATAGGTTTGTGGGTTGAATCTTTTAGAGAGATTAATTGGAGTTTGCAAATGGTCTACAGGCCAATTGAAAGGAGATAAAATCTTTTTAATTGTGAACTTAGAGTAACCAATACTATCTGGGTCAGATTTGTCTGCTAACTCATGTTCAATCTCAACCGATCCTGTATCAACAAGGATGAATTCAAAATATTTTCTGGTATTTAAGGAATTATCTGTCTCTATGTAATTCCTGTTGGTATTAGGCCTGGCTGGTTGTTTACCTGCTATGGGCCTAATCTGTGGTCTGCTCATGTTTACCCTGCAAGAATTCTCTAGTTAGAAAATCTGGTAAAGAATTATTCTCACCTTTAATAAATTCGATTTGAAAATCGAAGCTAGATAATAAGGATTGCCATCTGGCAAAATTTTGTTTAGAAACAATATTCTTAACATCCTTTAGGAGGATTTCTTTAGCAGATTTACAATCTACTCTAAGCAAGAATTCTTTATTGACTAAATCATCTTGAAACTTAGTAATGCAAAGAACAATAGCAAGTATTTCTTTCTTAACCGTGCTATAATTCTTCTGAGCGGAATTCCAGATTCCTGAGGTATAGCAGACTAATTGTTTTGATGAATTGGGGTTTTTTCTTTGTTTAAGAATACCACCATATCCCATGTCAGATACATCGGTCTCAACAATCATAAAATATTCTGGGTTAGAGATACCAAGACAAGGAAGATTCTTAACCATAGTCTTAAGTAAGATAGCCGCATTGGTTTGATCGTCACTCCAAGGAGACGGATTCCTTTTCAACCTGTCAAAAAGAGGTTTGCAAATATGTTTAACTTTGGGAATAAAATCAGCAACATAATTGAGACTTCCTAAAAATCTCTGCAACTGAGTTTTATCCAAAATGACATTGGGAAACTTATCAGAAAACTCAATGGCTCTGCAAATTGGTTTATAGGTACCTTGATAAAGATCATGTCCTAAAAATCTGATTTTTGTTTGAAACAATTTAATCTTTTTAGTACTGATGACTAATCCATTATGCTTGATGATTTTAAAAAAAACATTAAAATGTTTGAAATGAGAATCAATGTCCCCGGAGAAAATTAATACATCATCAATATAAACAATTGAAATATTGCTTATATGATTAAATATTGAATTCATAATATTTTGAAATTCAGATGGGGCATTCTTAAGCCCAAAAGGCATGACATTCCATTCATATTGTCCAAACGGGACATTGAAAGCAGTTTTATATTTATCCTTTTCAGCAATTTGAATTTGTCAGAAACTGGATTTTAAATCAAATTTGCTGTAAACATTTGCTTTAAAAGTTCTTTTTAAAAGATCCCTTTTGTTAGGAATCGGATAACGAATCCATTTTAAAACAGAGTTTCAAGGCTTGTAATTAATTACAAGTCTTGGAGAACCTCGTTCTTGTTCAGCTGCATTGTTAACATAAACTGCTGAACAACTCCAAGGTGATTTTGAAGGACGAATAATTTTATTATTCAAAAGAGTTTTATTTCTTCCTTACAAATTTCCATTAATTCATGGTTCATCTTGATAGGCCTAGCTTTTGTAGAAATGGTCTTTTCATCAAATCCATCAATGTATGGTAAATCAATAATATTGGTCTTTCGATCCCAAAAAGAGTTTGGAAATTCTGAGCAAATTTCATTTTCAAAATTCTTTTGAAGATTGGCAATCTTAACCACCATTCTCGGGGTTTTTAAAATTTGCTCAATTTTCTTAATTTTAATATCTTCGTTGAGAAAACAAATCCGATTGATTTTAAATGCAGTTTGTTTCTGCAAAAAATTACTTTCTTCAAGAGAAAGTGTCTTGATAAAAGGAAATGAAATTTCTTTTCCTAAAATTTTTGTTTTGATTGAATCAAAATCTGAAAGATAAGGTTTTATCTGAGTAATGAAAGGTATACCCAAAATAATTTCCTTATTAATGTTTTTTGTTATGACAAAATTATTAGCAAGGCAAATACCATCATTTCAGATATGAGCATTAGAAAGTCGCGCTGTATAGCTTATTAGTTCCCTTCTGGAGGTACTTAGTTGGAATTAAACCTTCGACAATGCAATTTCTATCTGCACCACTATCTAACAAAGCAATTTAATTAAGTATAAAATTTGAATTAACAACTAGCTTAATCATAATATGAGAACTCTGAGGTCTGACTTTTGTAATCATACTGATACCTGCATCTTCATTACCTTTAGGTGATGGAGGGACCGACTGAGAGTTTGAAGAGTTATCTTCTTCATTTTCATTATCTGAAGTAGCAAGCTCTTTGCTTTTAGATGACACCTTAGCATCCTTTAAGAATTGCTCTGCTAAGGCATTAATCTCAATCTTGTTAAGTCTCGTCTTAACTTCTTTGATTTCTTCTTTAAGAAGATTGACTTCTGCTCGAAGTTCACTAATAGAAGGTTCTTCCTTCTTATCTGTGTATCGCTGCATGATTTGTTTCATGCTGAAAGGAGTTACATTCCTTGCAACTTCTTTTTCTTTCTGTTTAGTAACAAGCTTCTGAAGCTCTAAAAGATAACTTGTTCGAGCATCATCATCCTTGATATGCTCAATAGTTGCAAATAAGATTTCTGTAGAATCTTCAGAGAGTACTCTGATAGATTGTCTATCACAATGACAAAATGCTCCTTGGCAATTGCATTCTTGTCCACTATCTTCTGAATCTTGAGCAACATTGAGGAATTCTTCGTCCTCAGTTTCTTCTTCTGAAGAGGAATCTGAATCTGATTCATCTTCGTTTAAAATATAGAGAAACTATTCCTTAGTTTCTTCATCTACTTCAAGAAGATTGATCTTCTTCTTTTTTCTTTTGTTTCTTGGACAATCAGGAGACTTGTGTCCTGACTTTCCACATGTCCAACACTTGTCTTCTTGAGAAGTGCTGTGAGAAGTTTTCTTGCTTCTCTTCTTCTTTGAATATCCTTTCTTTCTTGAGGATCTTCTTTTTGTGACGATTCTCCAGATCGTTCTTTCTTTGAAGTCTTTCTTGCTGAAGGGGGTTTTAGACCTGGGAATCCAAAGTCTTGACAAAAGATTCCAAGGTCATTACTTGAGAATTTCTGATCTTTCTTAAGCTGTTCCTTTAGCTTCAGATCAGTACGTAGCTCCATTGCTACGAAATGAATCAAGCTTGTAAGATCTCCATAAGTCATTTCTGAATATGGAATTTTACCTTCACATCGATCTATTGTTTTGGATCAAACCTTTTCTGCAAAATGAGGAGGTAGTCCACTAAGGAATCTCTCTTTCCAATAATCATTGTTGCAGTCATCTCTAAGCATGACCTTTGTAATAAACATATCTTTATACCACCTGAAATCTGTTAATTTCTTGCAGTAAAGATTTCTTAGTATTTCTAAACTTCTATCTTGGAACAGACGTGGTTCTCCCACGAAATGTTTAGCAATGCTATAAAGTAGAGTTGCAGTTGCATCTTCAACTATTTCTACAGAAGTAGTGGTAAGTCCACCTTCAGTCTTAACAACATTCTTGTTTGCCACAGCATCAAGAATTTCATTTCTATTTTGTTTTGTGAGATAATTGTCCCACCAATTTCTAAGTGTACCTGTAAAACCTGCAACTATCCTGTTAGATGCTTGCTTATCAGTAGCATTTTTCCATTTATAGGCCGTGATGTTCATACCCATCTCTTGGAGTTTATTGTAGTTTTGGCCATCAACCATTCCATCAATATTCCATTCTATTATACCTGTACCATCTGCAACACTCTGGGGATGCATATTATTTTCTTCAAACTGGATGTCAGGATAAGATGGTCTGGGATAAAAGTTTTTGGAGTGAGGAAGCCTTTCCTTTAAGGCACCTACCTTATCTCCCTGAGTAATCTTAAGCCTCTTAAGCTGAACATTAATTCTTTCTAGAATTTGAGGAGAATTATTGAACTCACTAGCTGGTTTAGGAAAATATTCTGGAGAAAATTTATGGATTTTAAAAATGGGGTTGGATTCTAATTTGAACCCTTTGGAAGAACTTGGTTTATTACCAATCTGGCTGGTACCACTATAATTATACTTGGAATCTTCAATCTGTTTGGAAACAACATGAAGAACTTGGTTAGTATAATTATTTTGTTCGAAAACCTTGTTGATATCCTCAACTGTCACAAAAGCAGTTTCTTTGTTTTCAGAAGGCTTCTTGAAAGGAGCTGCCTTTAAAACATCCTTCCTGTAAGGAATGTTTAGTCCTTCCAGAGGAGGAGTAATACTTTCGATAACCTTATCTTTGGTATGCCATCTGTTTATCAAAACCTGAAGCGATGAATTAGTTTCATCGATTTGGCCTGAGCATTCAAACCATTTGAAGAATTCAATTTCTGTTTTGAATCTCTTCATATCTTTAAACCATTTGTCTTTGAACAAGACTCTTTGTTCTCTTGTGTATGTATCCACATACCATGCTTTCTTTAAAGCATGTTTGGAACTCATCCACCACTTATTGATTTTCTTTATATCAGGAGTAAAGTTATCAACTGATTTGATAACTCCTATAGAATCCTTTTTCTTATGAGAAGGAGGTTTCATTTCGCTTGGAGTAGGACTTCCTGCAAAAGAAGAATTATAAAAAACCTTGGGGATGGTTTGGGTGAAATCCACACCACGGAATTTACCCTGTTTTGAAACCTCAGTGGTTTCATACAAGTCATCTTCTCCCTCCCGGGTTTTTGAAGTAGAAGGTCTAGCCATATACATTCTTCTACTTGAAGACGCTTGGCTGAAAGAGTTGGATCTTAAAAACTTAAGGTTAATAGATCCATCTGCAAATTGGAGAACACTTTATAGGGAAGACCTAGAAGGCTGAACTAGAAGAGGTTTAGTGATGGAATCAAATTTCCAACTGTCATCGGAAAGGATTTCATCCCACTTTAACATTCTAGGGACAAAGGTGGTGCTATACTCTTGGTTAGATTCCATAAGCATAGTAACTCCTTTAGCACTAGTGTTAATTGCTTTTGGGGCAATAGTGGTTTTCATTAGCTTGTAATATACACGATATATTATAGCTAAATCTCTGGTTCCTAATTTGCTATTCATATTCTTGGTTTTGACGTTGAGCGTCAAAGTGTCAAGAATATTAGGATCATCTAATTCTATAGAGAAGTTGGGATAACTATTAAAGTAAACTGGACCATGAGCTAGATTACTTTCTAAAATTCCTAGCAGCGAATCATCAAAATTGAGAAGTCTAGCATCTCTAAGAAGTAAACAAATAGGGATATTTAAACCTTTACGGAAAAGAGGTTTAACAGCTACTTGCACAAGACCAATATGAAGGAATTTAAATTCTTTCTTATACCTGTTAATGTCAGCAGCAATCAACAATTTAATAGTCTCCAAAGAGTTATTAATTGCAGAAGTTGATTCACAAGTTTTAATATTATAATTTCTGAATAAATTAAAATTACCTATTTGGTAAATCTTATTAAAGGTTTTTTTAGGGATAGACCAATTTTGTAAACGATTATCTTCTTTGGATATATAAATATTAACAGAGTTAACAATATTATTATTCATGAAGAATAACTAAAAGTTGTCTTTAGGCATGAAAGAACTTCAAGGATTATCAAACAATTAAGATAACTTTAAAAATGTATTATCAAGATTATGAAAAGATTAACAATGATCTAAATAATTCTAGAGTAATTATAGTGAAGATTGTCAAGATAATAATATAGAAAACAATGATTTAATCAATTAAATTGGCCTTGGAAGTTACTTAATTTATATCACGCATGTTGGATATTACAAGTCTTTAGCAAGTCATATTGTAGGACGGAACACCAAAAGATCGATGGCCTGCCCCCCTGGGTCTTACTAGACTTACAGTGATCTAGTTTCAGGGTTTCCAAGTCCTTAAGCCGGAGATTATTCGGCACACTCAGACTTATGCAGAGACAAAACCTCAACATGATAATAAAGAAACCTTGGCCCATAACTTGATTAATCGAAGTTAACTAGATTATTATTAAGATAATAACAATACTATAAACTCAGAGAATATATAGAACGAAGTTAATTAGAACACAAACAAGATAATAACAAAGTCAAAATTATCTTATTTGTAAAGAACTTACAAAAACCAAAAGCTTTATTCCATAATGTTTACATAGAGAGAAAGCATTCAAGAAAAATTTGGTATTCCTAAATTTTCTGATGCTTTGAATGATAAATTACATTGTCTTATATAGACAAGAAGAGATATCATAAAGCTTATCTTCTGATTGGCTTTTCGTTTTCCTCCATTGCTTTTGCTTTTGATAAAGCATGATAGCTGTTTTATTTTCCTCCACATCTTTTTGAAGGAATCTTTACTTTTAACTTTATCTTTAGTAAAGTCTTTGTCTGCCAACTTTGTCGGCCATGCTTTGTGGGTCCTGACTGGGTCCTTCTGATTAGGACTTTAGATGATGAAATTCATTATTCCATTTTGATTATTTTAACAAAGATTCCATCTCTTTGAGACTCCTTTATTTCTTTCTTAATAATTTTGATCCTTTTTAGATCTCTATTAGAAAGACTAATTATTCCGGTTTTAATACCTCAATTAGAATTTAATCAAATGGATTCAAATATGAATTTGCTAAAGCCTTTGGATTTAGCATATCACCGTTGTCATCGCTTTGAGAGGATGCTTCATCTAGAAGTTGATTAATTGCAACTTCATCTGGATCATTATCTAATTCAGATAGAGCCTTTTCGAGTCTCTTCTTCAATTCACTCTTTGAGGGTGAAACTTTTGATAATGTCTTGTTACTTGAAGATGGAGGTGTATCCTTTTTGGCTGGAGACCAACCTTTGACTCGGATTTCTTTAGAAAGAAACTTAATCCTGTCAAAATCTGCAATAACAAACGTCCAACTTATAATATAAGATAAACGTTTTTTAAAGAAAAACTTACAGAGTTTTATATTCTCTGGCAATGTTGATATGCCTTCATTGATCTGGAACTGAGGATATTTCTCAGCAAACTGTCAAGGCATAACTTGTTTATTTACATCGAAATAGCTCCACCATTCGTAGAACCATCTTGGGATAATAGAAGCTGCAACTTCTGGACAGTATTTCACAAACCAGGTGTGGGTTGTAGGTCTAGCATACAAGAAGTTTACCCAGGCATTCTTGTAGTCATACAAGTTATAGGTTTGTGGGTTGAATCTTTTAGAGAGATTAATTGGAGTTTGCAAATGGTCTACAGGCCAATTGAAAGGAGATAAAATCTTTTTAATTGTGAACTTAGAGTAACCAATACTATCTGGGTCAGATTTGTCTGCTAACTCATGTTCAATCTCAACCGATCCTGTATCAACAAGGATGAATTCAAAATATTTTCTGGTATTTAAGGAATTATCTGTCTCTATGTAATTCCTGTTGGTATTAGGCCTGGCTGGTTGTTTACCTGCTATGGGCCTAATCTGTGGTCTGCTCATGTTTACCCTGCAAGAATTCTCTAGTTAGAAAATCTGGTAAAGAATTATTCTCACCTTTAATAAATTCGATTTGAAAATCGAAGCTAGATAATAAGGATTGCCATCTGGCAAAATTTTGTTTAGAAACAATATTCTTAACATCCTTTAGGAGGATTTCTTTAGCAGATTTACAATCTACTCTAAGCAAGAATTCTTTATTGACTAAATCATCTTGAAACTTAGTAATGCAAAGAACAATAGCAAGTATTTCTTTCTTAACCGTGCTATAATTCTTCTGAGCGGAATTCCAGATTCCTGAGGTATAGCAGACTAATTGTTTTGATGAATTGGGGTTTTTTCTTTGTTTAAGAATACCACCATATCCCATGTCAGATACATCGGTCTCAACAATCATAAAATATTCTGGGTTAGAGATACCAAGACAAGGAAGATTCTTAACCATAGTCTTAAGTAAGATAGCCGCATTGGTTTGATCGTCACTCCAAGGAGACGGATTCCTTTTCAACCTGTCAAAAAGAGGTTTGCAAATATGTTTAACTTTGGGAATAAAATCAGCAACATAATTGAGACTTCCTAAAAATCTCTGCAACTGAGTTTTATCCAAAATGACATTGGGAAACTTATCAGAAAACTCAATGGCTCTGCAAATTGGTTTATAGGTACCTTGATAAAGATCATGTCCTAAAAATCTGATTTTTGTTTGAAACAATTTAATCTTTTTAGTACTGATGACTAATCCATTATGCTTGATGATTTTAAAAAAAACATTAAAATGTTTGAAATGAGAATCAATGTCCCCGGAGAAAATTAATACATCATCAATATAAACAATTGAAATATTGCTTATATGATTAAATATTGAATTCATAATATTTTGAAATTCAGATGGGGCATTCTTAAGCCCAAAAGGCATGACATTCCATTCATATTGTCCAAACGGGACATTGAAAGCAGTTTTATATTTATCCTTTTCAGCAATTTGAATTTGTCAGAAACTGGATTTTAAATCAAATTTGCTGTAAACATTTGCTTTAAAAGTTCTTTTTAAAAGATCCCTTTTGTTAGGAATCGGATAACGAATCCATTTTAAAAACAGAGTTTCAAGGCTTGTAATTAATTACAAGTCTTGGAGAACCTCGTTCTTGTTCAGCTGCATTGTTAACATAAACTGCTGAACAACTCCAAGGTGATTTTGAAGGACGAATAATTTTATTATTCAAAAGAGTTTTATTTCTTCCTTACAAATTTCCATTAATTCATGGTTCATCTTGATAGGCCTAGCTTTTGTAGAAATGGTCTTTTCATCAAATCCATCAATGTATGGTAAATCTATAATATTGGTCTTTCGATCCCAAAAAGAGTTTGGAAATTCTGAGCAAATTTCATTTTCAAAATTCTTTTGAAGATTGGCAATCTTAACCACCATTCCCGGGGTTTTTAAAATTTGCTCAATTTTCTTAATTTTAATATCTTCTTTGAGAAAACAAATCCGATTGATTTTAAATGCAGTTTGTTTCTGCAAAAAATTACTTTCTTCAAGAGAAAGTGTCTTGATAAAAGGAAATGAAATTTCTTTTCCTAAAATTTTTGTTTTGATTGAATCAAAATCTGAAAGATAAGGTTTTATCTGAGTAATGAAAGGTATACCCAAAATAATTTCCTCATTAATGTTTTTTGTTATGACAAAATTATTAGCAAGGCAAATACCATCATTTCAGATATGAGCATTAGAAAGTCGCGCTGTATAGCTTATTAGTTCCCTTCTGGAGGTACTTAGTTGGAATTAAACCTTCGACAATGCAATTTCTATCTGCACCACTATCTAACAAAGCAATTTTGTTAAGTATAAAATTTGAATTAACAACTAGCTTAATCATAATATGAGAACTCTGAGGTCTGACTTTTGTAATCATACTGATACCTGCATCTTCATTACCTTTAGGTGATGGAGGGACCGACTGAGAGTTTGAAGAGTTATCTTCTTCATTTTCATTATCTGAAGTAGCAAGCTCTTTGCTTTTAGATGACACCTTAGCATCCTTTAAGAATTGCTCTGCTAAGGCATTAATCTCAATCTTGTTAAGTCTCGTCTTAACTTCTTTGATTTCTTCTTTAAGAAGATTGACTTCTGCTCGAAGTTCACTAATAGAAGGTTCTTCCTTCTTATCTGTGTATCGCTGCATGATTTGTTTCATGCTGAAAGGAGTTACATTCCTTGCAACTTCTTTTTCTTTCTGTTTAGTAACAAGCTTCTGAAGCTCTAAAAGATAACTTGTTCGAGCATCATCATCCTTGATATGCTCAATAGTTGCAAATAAGATTTCTGTAGAATCTTCAGAGAGTACTCTGATAGATTGTCTATCACAATGACAAAATGCTCCTTGGCAATTGCATTCTTGTCCACTATCTTCTGAATCTTGAGCAACATTGAGGAATTCTTCGTCCTCAGTTTCTTCTTCTGAAGAGGAATCTGAATCTGATTCATCTTCGTTTAAAATATAGAGAAACTTTTCCTTAGTTTCTTCATCTACTTCAAGAAGATTGATCTTCTTCTTTTTTCTTTTGTTTCTTGGACAATCAGGAGACTTGTGTCCTGACTTTCCACATGTCCAACACTTGTCTTCTTGAGAAGTGCTGTGAGAAGTTTTCTTGCTTCTCTTCTTCTTTGAATATCCTTTCTTTCTTGAGGATCTTCTTTTTTGTGACGATTCTCCAGATCGTTCTTTCTTTGAAGTCTTTCTTGCTGAAGGGGGTTTTAGACCTGGGAATCCAAAGTCTTGACAAAAGATTCAAAGGTCATTACTTGAGAATTTCTGATCTTTCTTAAGCTGTTCCTTTAGCTTCAGATCAGTACGTAGCTCCATTGCTACGAAATGAATCAAGCTTGTAAGATCTCCATAAGTCATTTCTGAATATGGAATTTTACCTTCACATCGATCTATTGTTTTGGATCAAACCTTTTCTGCAAAATGAGGAGGTAGTCCACTAAGGAATCTCTCTTTCCAATAATCATTGTTGCAGTCATCTCTAAGCATGACCTTTGTAATAAACATATATTTATACCACCTGAAATCTGTTAATTTCTTGCAGTAAAGATTGTTTAGTATTTCTAAACTTCTATCTTGGAACAGACGTGGTTCTCCCACGAAATGTTTAGCAATGCTATAAAGTAGAGTTGTAGTTGCATCTTCAACTATTTCTACAGAAGTAGTGGTAAGTCCACCTTCAGTCTTAACAACATTCTTGTTTGCCACAGCATCAAGAATTTCATTTCGATTTTGTTCTGTGAGATAATTGTCCCACCAATTTCTAAGTGTACCTGTAAAACCTGCAACTATCCTGTTAGATGCTTGCTTATCAGTTGAATTTTTCCATTTATAGGCCGTGATGTTCATACCCATCTCGTGGAGTTTATTGTAGATTTGTCCATCAGCCATTCCATCAATATTCCATTCTATTATACTTGTGCCATCTGCAACACTCTGGGGATGCATATTGTTTTCTTCAAACTGGATGTCAGGAAAAGATGATCTGGGATAAAAGTTTTTGGAGTGAGGAAGCCTTTCCTTTAAGGCACCTACCTTATCTCCCTGAGTAATCTTAAGCCTCTTAAGCTGATCATTAATTCTTTCTAGAATTTCAGGAGAATTATTGAACTCACTAGCTGGTTTAGGAAAATCTTCTGGAGAAAATTTATGGATTTTAAAAATGGGGTTGGATTCTAATTTGAAACCTTTTGGAAGAACTTGGTTTATTACCAATCTGGCTGGTACCACTATTATTATACTTGGAATCTTCAATCTGTTTGGAAACAACATGAAGAACTTGGTTAGTATAATTATTTTGTTCGAAAACCTTATTGATATCCTCAACTGTCACAAAAGAAGTTTCTTTGTTTTCAGAAGGCTTCTTGAAAGGAGCTGCCTTTAAAACATCCTTCCTGTAAGGAATGTTTAGTCCTTCCAGAGGAGGAGTAATACTTTCGATAACCTTATCTTTGGTATGCCATCTTTTTATCAAAACCTGAAGCGATGAATTGGTTTCATCGATTTGGCCTGAGCATTCAAACCATTTGAAGAATTCAATTTCTGTTTCGAATCTCTTCATATCTTTAAACCATTTGTTTTTGAACAAGACTCTTTGTTCTCTTGTGTATGTATCCACATACCATGCTTTCTTTAAAGAATGTTTGGAACTCATCCACCACTTATTGATTTTCTTTATATCAGGAGTAAAGTTATCAACTGATTTGATAACTCCTATAGAATCCTTTTTCTTATGAGAAGGAGGTTTCATTTCGCTTGGAGTAGGACTGCCTGCAAAAGAAGAATCATAATAAACCTTGGGGATGGTTTGGGTGAAATCCACACCACGGAATTTACCCTGTTCTGAAACCTCAGTGGTTTCATATAAGTCATCTTCTCCCTCCTGGGTTTTTGAACTAGAAGGTCTAGCCATAGACATTCTTCTACTTGAAGAAGCTTGGCTGAAAGAGTTGGATCTTAAAAACTTAAGGTTAATAGATCCATCTGCAAATTGGAGAACACTTTCTAGGGAAGACCTAGAAGGCTGAACTGGAAGAGGTTCAGTGATGGAATCAAATTTCCAACTGTCATCGGAAAGGATTTCATCCCACTTTAACATTCAAGGGACAAAGGTGGTGCTATACTCTTGGTTAGATTCCATAAGCATAGTAATTCCTGTAGCACTAGTGTTAATTGCTTTTGGGGCAATAGTGGTTTTCATTAGCTTGTAATATACACGATATATTATAGCTAAATCTCTGGTTCCTAATTTGCTATTCATATTCTTGCTTTTGACGTTGAGCGTCAAAGTGTCAAGAATATTAGGATCATCTAATTCTATAGAGAAGTTGGGATAACTATTAAAGTAAACTGGCCCATGAGCTAGATTACTTTCTAAGATTCTTAGCAGCGAATCATCAAAATTGAGAAGTCTAGCATCTCTAAGAAGTAAACAAATAGGGATATTTAAACCTTTACGGAAAAGAGGTTTAACAGCTACTTGCACAAGACCAATATGAAGGAATTTAAATTCTTTCTTATACCTGTTAATGTCAGCAGCAATCAACAATTTAATAGTCTCCAAAGAGTTATTAATTGCAGAAGTTGATTCACAAGTTTTAATATTATAATTTCTGAATAAATTAAAATTACCTATTTGGTAAATCTTATTAAAAGGTTCTTTAGGGATAGACCAATTTTGTAAACGATTATCTTCTTTGGATACATAAATATTAACAGAGTTAACAATATTATTATTCATGAAGAATAACTAAAAGTTGTCTTTAGGCATGAAAGAACTTCAAGGATTATCAAACAATTAAGATAACTTTAAAAATGTATTATCAATATTATGAAAATAGTAACAATTATCTAAATAATTCTAGAGTAATTATAGTGAAGATTGTGAAGATAGTGAATGAGTTGGTGATTTTGCAACAACAAACCTACGTGCCACCTTCGAACACCGACTGGAGAAATAATGGAGATGGAGGAGAAACTGGGGAGGTTAGGGTTTTGCAATTTCTGGGAGTTTGGGAGGTTTTGAATTTTGATGAAAATGGAAGTGAGTGATTGTGGGAGTTAATGGAGAAATAAGGGAAGAAGGGGAGGGAGATGGTTGGGGGGGAATTTGAAAAGGTGTGGGAAGGTAACCGAAAGGTTTATTTTAATATAGCCGGTCGGGTCGGGTCGGGTCAGTGATTTTTGTGAACTGACGATACCCCATCAACGGTCCGTAAGTCAGCCAACGGACCGTCGACTGGTCCATCAATTGGACACAGACTGAGATCAGAATTTAAGACATACCTGGGATCTACGGACCCCATCGACAATCCGTCGATTGAACGATGATCCGTAGGTTGGTCCGTAGATCTATGCATCAGACTAATGTCTGCCTAATTTTTGGGATTGGTCCTTGCACATTGAACACCCATTAAGCTATTCTTTTTGTGTTTTTCTGCACACTTTTTAAGACATGAACCCTAAACTACTCTCTAGCCAACATACTAAAAAAACTTGACTGTAACAAAGCAAAAATGAAACATGAGAATGCAAATATTCTTAAAAAGAAAAGAAAAAACCTATTGTTGGCTAGAGGATACACCTTGGGTTGCCTCCCAAGAAGCTCTTGATTTAACGTTGCGTCACGACACATGATCCTTGATTACTTAGACTTCATCAAGGGGATATGCCTTAACCACTTCATGAACACTCTCCGCATGCCCTAGGTAGATCTTGATTCTTTGCCCATTTAGTGTGAACCTTGCACCGTCCTCGTTCTCCAACTCAACCGCTCCATGTGAGAATACTTTAGTAATAAGGAATGGCCCAGTCCACTTGGACTTGAGTTTGCCCGGAAACAAGCGTAGCCTAGAGTTGAATAGAAGCACCAAGTCCCCAACTACAAATTCTCGCTTCTCAATATTTTATTCATGGTACTTCTTCATATTATCTTTTTAGATGGATGAACTTTCATATGCTTTTAGGCGAAACTCATCAAGCTCATTCAACCCGTTAAGTCTCTGTTCCACTGCTTCATTCTAATCCATCTTCATTTTCTTTATCGCCCACATGGCCTTGTGCTCTAAGTCAACTGGCAAGTGAAAAGCCTTCCCATATACAAGTTGGTATGGAGACATACCTATGGGGGTCTTGTAGGCAGTCCGGTAGGCCCAAAGAGAATCATCAAGCCTCCTTGACCAATCCATTCTATTAGCATTCACCTTTTTTGACAGGATCTGCTTGATTTCTCTATTGGACACCTCAACTTGCCCACTAGTCTGTGGATGGTAGGGAGTGGCTACATTGTGGCTAACCCCATATATCTCCAATAGCCCTTTAAACAACTTATTTCAAAACTGAGATCCCCCATCACTAATAATAGCCCTAGGTGTACCAAATCTTGAGAAGATGTTCTTTTTCAAGAACGCAGTGACACTCTTCCCTTTATTGTTGGCAAGTGCTATGGCTTCCACCCATTTTGACACATAATCCACCGCCACAAGAATATATTTCATCCCATGAGAGCTCACAAATGGGCCCATAAAATCAATGCCCCATACATCAAACAACTCGATCACTAGAATGAGGTTTAAGGAGAGCTCTTGCCTCTTCAAAATTCCTCTATCTCTTTGGCACCTATCACATGACTTGGCGAAGTCATGATCATCTTGGTGAATGGTTAGCCAATAGTACCCACATTGCAAAATCTTATGGGCAGTCCGGATACCACTATGATGACCACCCACAGGCGAGAGTGGCATGCCTCCAATCACTTAGCATCTCAACATCCGGCACGCAACGGCGAATAAGCCCATCGGCACAACTTCGGTATAAGTAAGGCTCCTCCCAAAAGAGCTTTTTCGCATCATGCATGAACTTTTTCCTCTGATGGAAAGACAAGTCTGATGGGACTATATCACTAGCCAGATAATTCGCAAAATCGGCGAACCATGGAATCAAGTCAGGAGAGGCGGCCAATACATGCTCATCAGGGAAGGTATCGTCAATTTCCGCCTGTTCACCCAACTTTCGCATAGCTTCATCTTCCAATCTGGACAAGTGATCGACAACTTGATTTTCGGTCCCTTTTCTGTCTTTCACCTCAACTCAAACTCTTGCAATAGTAGAACCCATCTAATCAACCTTGGCTTTGCATCCTTCTTTGCCATCAAACACCTCAAAATGGAGTGGTCAGTATGCACTATGACTCTGGTGCCAAGAAAATACGAGCGAAATTTTTCAAACGCAAATACCTCCGCAAGGAGCTCTTGTTCAGTCATAGTGTAGTTATTTTGTGCTTCATTTAGAGCCTTACTTGCATAATAGATGGGGTGAAGGATTTTATCCCTTCTTTGTCCCAATGCTACACCAAGAGCAACCCCACTAGCATCACACATCACCTCAAATGGCTTGCTCCAATCTGGGGAAATAATTATGGGTGGAGATGCCAACTTCTCCTTCAACTCTCCAAATACCTTCAGACATGATTTATTAAAATAGAATTTACATTCCTTCACAAGTAGCTTGCACAAAGGATGTGCAATTTTTGAGAAATCCTTAATAAACCTCCGGTAGAAGCCCGCATGTCCCAGAAAACTTCTCACACCTTTTACAGAGATGGGTGGAGGAAGTGTCTCTATAACCTCAACTTTTGCTAGATCAATGTCTATCCCTTTCTCCGAGATGTGATGTCCCAATACTATACCTTATTTCACCATAAAGTGACATTTTCCCCAGTTTAGCATAAAATTGCAGTCTTCACATCTTTTGAGAACCTCGACCAAGTGACTCAAACACCGATCAAAGGAGTCCCCAACAACTGAAAAATCATCCATGAACACCTCAATAGTGTCCTCCACCATATCGGAGAATATCGACATCATACATCTCTGAAAGGTCGTCGGAGCATTGCACAACCCAAAAGGCATCCTCTTGAAAGCAAACGTCCCATAAGGGCAAGTAAAGGTGGTTTTTTCTAGATCCTCTTGTGCAATGAAATCTGAGTATAACCCGAATAGCCATCTAGAAAACAATACCATCCTTTTCCTGCGAGTCTATCTAACATCTGATACATGAAGGGCATAGGAAAATGGTCCTTCTCTGTCCATGCATTCAACTTCTGGTAATCCATACAAACTCTCCATCCGGTCACCGGCCTCATTGGAACAAGTTCATTCTTCTCATTATGAACTACTGTCATTCCCCCCTTTTTGGGCACACACTGAACAGGGCATACCCAACTACTATCTGCGATATGATATATGACTCTGGCATCCAACCACTTAATAATCTCCTTCTTCACTACCTCTTGCATAGGTGGATTCAAACGTCTTTGGTGCTCAATACTTGGCTTGTGATCGGGCATGAGTTAGATTTTGTCTGAATAAATACAGAGAGGAATACCGATAATGTCCGCAATAGTCCAACCAATGGCTCGTTTGAACCTCTTCAAAACATCCACCAAACACACTACTTGTTGCACATTCAAGCCCGATGAAATGATTACCGATAAAGTGTCATCTCTTCCCAAGAATACATACCTCAGATGAGGTGGTAGAGCCTTAAGCTCTAATTTTGGGGCCTCCTCAATAGATGGTTTCGCGGGTGGAGACTCGCGATGCTTCGTACTAACTCCAATTTCTTGTGTTTAAACCGATATTCGCCTCGTTCAAGTGCCGCAACCAAATACCCATACTTTTCAATGCCATCACTCTCAAAACTCATTATCACTGCCGCTAGCGCCTCAACACCAAGGAGCTCTTCAATTTGCACCTCAGAAGTTCTCTCTACCCTGTAAGATATAGAAGATACCATTTGGAGCTCACCACTCTGCTTCATGGACCTACAAATGTTGAATGTTACTTCTTCATTGTTCAACCTAAACTTCATCTTCCCTTTCTCCATATCAACAAAAGCACAACCAGTAGGAAGGAATGGCCTCCAAAGAATAATAGGCACCTCAAAGTCCACCTCATAGTCAAGAATCACAAAATCGACCGGAAATATAAATGACTCCACCTTCACGAGCACATCATGGAGTATCCCAATGGGCCTCTTCACCGTTCGATCGGCCATCAGTAACCTCATTGTCGTGGGTTTTGGGTCACCCAAACCCAATTTCTTGTAAATGGAGAGAGGCATGAGATTTATGCTTGCACCTAGATGACATAGTGCTTTACCAAAGTGTAAGAGTCCAATAGTGCATGGAATAGTGAAGGCACCCGGATCTTCATTCTTCTGCACAAGAGATCTTGTAGCAATAGAACTATAATGCTGCATTCAGTCATCATCTTCAAAACTTACCGATCTCTTCTTTGTAACCATATCCTTCATGAACATGTCATACCCGGGCATTTGTTCCAAAGCTTCTATCAAAGGGACATTGATTGAAACCTATTTCAACATAGTGATAAAATGCCGGTATTTACCGTCCTCAGTCTTATTCACCAATCTCTGAGAGAATGGTGGTGGTAGTCTAGAAATGTGGATCATTTTTGGGGTACCTCTACCTCTTTCACTGCTTCATCCACCAATTCACCACTAGTTCCAACTACCTCTTCATCATCTTTTACTACAGACGGTATGGGTGGATCAATGGTTTGCTTGCCTCCTCGAGTAGTAACCGCCATTCAATGTCCATCATTTTTTGGGTTTTGAATTGTGTGGCTAGGAAGAGTGCCCGGTTGACGTGGGTTCACACAAGTAGACAATTGGGTCATTTGTAACTCAAGATGCTTTATCGAGACCGCATGTGCATCCATATTTTCCCCAATATTAGCCAAATCACCTCTCAATTCCTCGGCATGTTCATCACCAGCATCAAAACCCCTCCTCATCTTCTCCAACATATCCTCAACTCGCACCATACTACCTCCACCATCCCTTGGAGCAACTTCTCGATTTTGAGGCAGAATATAAGGCCCACTTTGATCGTTTCTGTTACCACAGTTACCCTGGATGAAGTTGTTGTCGCGATTGTAGTTTCCATTTCTAACATAATGTCCCTCTCTTTTGTAATTCACATAGCTCCAACCTTCATTTCATTGACCCTGGCGCCAATTCTCATGATTGGAGCCTTGGGCGTTTGGTCGAAAACCCACCGTCTGCTCATTTACTGCATAAGTATCTTTTTCATAGTAGTAGTCATCCAATGGCGATGGTGGTTTAGTCAAGTAATTCACCACATTCACCTTCTCTGCACCTCCAGTGACATGTTTCAATACTACCCCGAGCTCAGTTCTCATCTGTGCCATCTCTTCACGAATCTCATCTGCGGCCGGGTTATGTGTAGCTTGAACTACAAAGGTGTTTCTCCCCGTGTCTAACTTTCTAGTGCTCCAAGCCTTGTTGTTGCGAGAGATTTTCTCCAACTTCATTACGATCTTTGCATATGTGCACTCACTATAAGAACCACCCTCAATAGTATCAAGCACTGCCTCATTATTATCATCTTTCCCCCGATAGAAGTACTCTTTCAATGACTCATAATCAATGCAGTGGTTAGGTACACTTCTCACAAACGCAGTGAATCTATCCCAAGAACTACTCACTGACTCTCCGGGAAATGCCACAAAATTGTTTACTCATCTTTGTGGTTGAGATTTTTGGACAATGGGTAATACCGTGCTAGGAACACATCCCGCAATTGATCCCAAGTATAGATAGAATTATAGGGCAACTCAGTAAACCATGTTGCAGCTTCTCCCGTCAGTGAGAGAGCGAACACTCTCAACCCGATGACGTCCATGTACAAGTTTGTCCTCCCTACACAACTCTTGCACACCGACCTCAACTTGTCAATGTGAGCATGTGGATCCTCTGATGGTAGCCCTAAAAAAAAAACCTCTAGCGGTGAGCATCTGCATAAAGCTACTCGTTACCATGAATGTATGACCCTGAGGTAGAGGAGGTAGGACAAGAGGCCCATCAGAATCGGTGATGTTAATGTTGCCCCTATAGAACTCTTGAGGCCGTGGAACGGGAGGTTGCCTCCTCAAAGCATCATAACCCGGGTTTTCCACAATCACTTGGTTGTTAGCACCAACCGGTGGAAGAAGTTGATGGTTGATCCCATCACCTAGATTTGTGGGATTTTGTTGATTATTCATTCTGCGGAGTGTCCGGTTAAGTTCAGGATCGAATGGAAGTGTTTGTTCTCCTCGGCTCCGTGTACTTGGCATACACTAGAGCTAGACCTGAGAAAACCAAAAAACAAAACAGAAATTAAAATTAGTAAATTATTGACTAAAATTCAGTAATTGCTATTAAAGTTAATCTAAAAGTCACGTTCCCCATTAGCGGCGCCAAAATTTGATACGCTCAAATTACAATTCCTTAAAGAAGTATAAGCAGTCGTATCAAGTAAAGAACCCAACAAGTAGGTTGGGGTCGATCCCACTAGGAAAATAGTTTATACTTAACTTCAATGTACAATTACGTCTATTTAGTCAAGTCCTTTTTTAAAACATGTAATTAAAGGGGGGAGTTTTATGAAAAAGAAGTGTTTAATTATTTCTAAGTAAAACAAGTAGCAACAGTGAAACTTTAGTTTGTATCAAGTTGTGAGAGAAACTAGGGTGTAAGTGTTCCCCAAGGTCCATAACGCGGTAATCCTAGCTATAGCAATTCTTTCCTAGTGTTTTGCATGCAAAGTGATAAGTTAGGTATCTCTAAACCCTTGGTCCGCCATTTAGAGAATTTCACCCCGTACCCTGGTCCGGCTACATGTGTCTAAGTTACTAACCCTTATCTTTACTTCATATTAAGCATCATATTCGATGTATGGCTTAGTTATTACTTTGCACCAATCGAAACTAGCCTATTAGATAGTATTCCAATAAATCTATGTTGATAATTCTTTTGCAATTAACTACCCTCTTTGTCCTACAAGTAGAAATAGGGCGAGTTCTAAAGCGTGCACTCGTTAAAAAGACTTCTAAATGAAAGAATTATCAATGCATGCAAGAACCTATTTGAGAATTGTTATTAGCTAGTTTTACTTTATTAATTACCGATGATTCCCACAACCCTAGTTGTGGATTTAGTTACTCATGCCTAGAATAACAAAATTCATAGTTGATAAACAATAAATCATGAAATTACTTTGACAAGTTTGGAAAAAATCCAGAAATTATACTTGAAACAACAAAATTCACTTGAAAATCTATTCCAGAAACTTTGATTAATTGCCCAAGTTGCAAAACTAATCTCCAAGAACAAAACTATGAAAATACTAAAAGAGTCCAACTCCAAAAACGAGGTTTTACACCCTATTTATAAAAACATTGTCCTAAATAAAAGCAAAATAAATAAGGAAAGTTTGTCAAAAATGCGGCTTCAATCGACGACACCCTTAGACGGTCCGTCGATCAAACGACAGACCGTCGACTGCCTCCGTAAGTCCAGACTTAGCATTTTCTTTAGACTTCACTTTTTATCTTCTCTGATCCAATCGACGTACCAACAACACGGTCTGTCGATTCACTTACGGTCCGTTGATGCTTATCGTCATTCCATACTTAGCTTTTTCTTCAACACCGGGTACTGGGACATTCTCTCATCATATCGACGATTCAACAAGATGGTCCATCGATCAATCGATGGACCGTCGATCCTTCTATACCCCCACACTTAGTCAGAATTCCCCGAGTTGCTTCCAAATGCCTGAACTTCCAATCGACTGTCACCACCTACGGTCTGTCAATTCACTTACGGACCATCGATGGCCTTCGTGGGTCACTTCTGCACTAAATCTCCACAGCCTTCTACATTTTGGTTTTGGACAACTTTCCTGAAAAACAAAGATAAAAGCATATTAAAATTACAACAAAAAGGCTCTAGACAAACACCAACCTTAAGGAAAAGGATTTAAAGTACCGTGAAACCACGGTACATCACCCCCAAGCTCCATAAACTATTTTGCCACCATAGGAATACTAGCTAGTGGATCCACCTAGATGGTATGTTCATGTTTGGCTCTACCTTGGTCGGTAGACCACCTTCCATCGGTGTAAGGTTTTACAACATCGGATTCCACACTTAGCTCTTGTTTTCTATGTCGATTAAGGCAAGTGTTCCCTAAAGTAAAATGAAGTGATGGAGTAAACACTAACTAGGGTGACTTAGGACGTTTGACTTAACTAAGGTAGGGGTATAGGACTCTACCTATGCATACCCTACCTATGCCTTGCACTATTTTACCTTGAGGGAATCCTTAAGAGGTTCTTATTATGTTCTATAATGTAGATGTTATGTATGTTTTGACTCTTATATGTTAATTACACTATGTGATATGGGTTCCATTTATGAACATGTGGTTGGTCTCCATTGATAAAGTATGATGATGTTATCTCTTAATGATATAGTATGTGAAGTTGGGCATTGCTTATAGTTCTTGTTGATTTTACTAGGTTGAGTAAGGTTTTGGTCTTTACTTAGCCAATTGCACTAGTGGACTTATTGAACATGCTTAAAGGTGTTCTTAATAAATGTTGCATAATTGTGCTTTTATGAGAAATTTGCATGATGTGCGTAATAATATTGAAGTGAGCATGATGATATGTGGACAAAGAAGTTCCTCTAATTTTAAATGAGAAATGGTAAAGTTTGATGCATAAGGAGTTTGTGGATGTGTTCCTACTTTCTTGAATTGCATGAAGTTGTTTGGGCCTTTTATGTGGAGTTGATGTTCCTCCTATCTATCTGTATTGAATATATTGATCTTTGTATGGTTGTGGGCTACTAGTTTTGAGTCATTACCCCTTATTTGTTTTAAGATTGTCATTCGAGGATGAATGTTCCCAAGTGGGGAATAATGTAAGGACCCTAAAAAATGAAATAGGATGCATTAGAGCTTCACATGTGACTGTGTAACACTACGAAAAGTCAAGGCATAATCTAGAAAATCACAAGTGTATCTTAGGTTGATAATACTATTTTAAGACCTAAATTAATGTTTAAAAGTCATCAAAGAAGTTTAAGAGTCAAGACGTCAAGGAACGTCCATAACGTCCGAAAACTAGCTAAATTGAACTAATTGACGTCCCTATGTTTGGTGAAGGATTGGGATGGTCAAATGAAGTCTAAAACAAGTAAAAATACTTTGTATAGGTAAAATGTAGTATAGAGGTTCTAAAAGTTAAATAAAGACTCCCCAAGGACCACCCGAATGGTCCTTGAGGAGGACCCCAACATGGGTAGACAGGCTGCCAAAATAGTTTTGCGGCAGCCTAGATTTGGCAGTCACTGCGCGACGGACAGCTGACACGCAGCCTGGAAATTTTGCCTTGCAATATATGCACGCCAAGAGGTCCACTTACCTATATCAGATTTCGAACATAAAATATGAAATCAGTCTCGCGACGCGGAGTCACTTCCCATATTCGTAGACATCGTATTTTATACATTTTGACTTCACAAAAAGACTCATTTAAGTGAGGGGTGTTTTGGGTAAATTATGGGGGTGATTATATATATCCTAAGGGTCATATTTAAGTCATTTTTCACTCACCCAAACAAAATTCCCAAAACAAAACCCAAAAGTTCTCATTTCTCTCTACATTCTCTCTCCCAAAATCCTCCATAGAAGGAAGAACAAAGCTTGAAAAAGAAGGCCGATTTCTCTAGGATTTCACTTCAATTTCATGGATTTATCTTCATTAAGGTATGGTTTCTTCACTCTTGGGATTTCTTTCCCAAAGAGGTCCTTTCAAAGTTGATTTCTAAATTACCCAATTCCATGGGATTTTCCAATTCTAATGGGTTTTCTTCTAAACTTTGAATTGATGATAAATTGTGATTGTCTATGACTAATTAAGTGTATATTGTTGTTTAATTGATGTTAATTAATGCAATTTCATGCAGATCGTGTCCCTTTCCCCAAGTTCCCCAAATCATGGATCTTGTTTAAGAATTGATGGGAATTGAAGAATGCATTGATTATTAGACTTGTTTTATCTACGCTATTTCATTCATGGACTGCCTAGAGTAATGTGTTGTTGGGATTGGATCTATTTCTTGAAGAATTCATTATGAACCCTATTCCCCTAACACCCTAGGTTATGAATTGAAGTTAATTTAGATAGTGATGATGCAATTGACTTAGCTATTGTGTTAATTACTGTTGTGTGATGGTATTACACCCATTATTGGGTTGAATTGGATGGTGGATGGTAAGACCATGGATAATGGCTTTTGAAGGAGATTGGGTAAGTCTTTATGATCCTAACCTTTACTTCAAATATGATTACTTGTGTTTAGTTTTGAAGTTACATTGAAGTATACATTATGATGAGATTGATAGGGTTGGTGTAATGTTGAATTGAAATTTCTTGACTTTGGTTTGTGAGTTGTTGGCTAAAATGTAAATGTTATAGGGATGGTGATATTTTACAATTGTGCCTTATTATGATGTGACTATGTAAATGTGCTAACCTCACATGTATGAATTGTAATTAAAGGAAAATACTCATGTAATTCTTATTGAGCTATGATGATGATTATATAAGGGGTAGACCCTATGACCTAACTAAGCAATGATCATTAATAAATGCATTAAAGACATTTCAAAAGGTACTCTAGCTTAGCACCGAGTGAACTTGTAGATGAGGGGTGGCGTCTTCCCAATGAGGGAAGGTAGGGTTCACCATAGTCCTCACAGGGTAGATAGACTCATAGTCCAAAAAGAGTGATGTTTCCATGAAATCCCCATGATACGCTCAAATTACACTTCCTTAAAGAAGTATAAGCGGTCGTATCAAGTAAAGAACCCAATAAGTAGGTTGGGGTCGATCCCACGAGGAAAATATTTTAGACTTATCTTCAATGTACAATTAAGTCTATTTAGTCAAGTCCTTTCTGAAAACAGGTAATTAAAGGGAGAGTTTTGTGAAACAAAAATGTTTAATTATTTCTAAGTAAAACAAGTAGAAAGAGTGAAACTTTAGTTTGTATCAAGTTGTGAGAGAAACTAGGGTATAAGTGTTCCCCATAGGTTCATAACGCGGTAATCCTAGCTATAACAATTATTTCCTAGTATTTTGCACGCAAAGTGATAAGTTGGGTATCTCTAAACCCTTGGTCCGGCATTTAGAGAATTTCACCCCGTACCTTGGTCCGGCTACGTGTGTCTAAGTTACTAACCCTTACCTTTACTTCATATTAAGCATCATATTCGATATATGACTTAGTTATTACTTCGCACCAATCGAAACTAACCTATTAGATAGTATCCCAATAAATCTATGTTGATAATTCTTTTCCAATTAACTACCCCCTTGGTCTGGCAAGTAGAAATAGGGCGAGTTCTAATGCGTGCACTTGTTAAAAAGACTTCTAAACAAAAGAATTATCAATGCATGCAAGAAACTATTTAAGAATTGTTATTTAGCTAATTTTACTTTGTTAATTACCTATTGTTCTCACAACCCTAGTTCTGGATTTAGTTACCCATGCCTAGAAGAACAAAATTCATAGTTGATAAATAATAAATCATGAACTTACTTTGACAAGTTTGAAGAAAATCCAGAAATTATACTTGAAACAACAAAATTCACTTGAAAATCGATTCCGGAAACTTGAATTAATTGCCCAAGTTGCAAAACAACTCTCCAAGAACAAAAATATGAAAATACTAAAAGAATCCAACCCCAAAAACGAGGTTTTACACCCTATTTATAAAACAATTGTCCTAAAATAAAAGGAAAACAAATGAGGAAAGTTTTTCCAAAAACGCGGCTTCAATCGACGACACCCACAGACGGTCCGTAAGTCCTGACTTAGCATTTTTCTTCAGCCTTCACTTTGCATCTTCTCTTATCCAATCGATGGACCAACAGCACGGTCCGTCGATGCTTCTCTTTATTCCATACTTAACTTTTCTTCAACACCGGGTACTTGGATATTCTCTGATCATATCTACGATTCAACAAGATGGTCCGTCGATCAATCGATGGACCATCAATCCTTCCATAGCCCCACACTTAATTAGAATTCCCCGAGGTTCTTTCAGATGCCTGAACTTCTAATCGCCGGTCACCACCTACGATCTGTCGATTCACTTACGGACCGTCGATGGCCTTCGTGGGTCACTTCTGCACTAAATCTCCACAGCCTTCTGCGTTTTGGTTTTGGACAACTTTCCTGCAAAACAAAGATGAAAACATATTAAAATTACAACAAAAAGGCTCTATACACACACCAACCTTAATGAAAAAGCATTGAAAGTACCGTGAAACCGCGGTACATCAACACCCTCAACTTAAATTCATTGTTTGTCCTCAAGTGACGCACTATGACTCAACACAACACCTTGTACACAAGTATCCTCTTTTAAGCTTTCACAATCACATAGCTATCAATCCCAACTTTTTTTGTTACTTTTGTGCATATTTATTTTCCTAGGCTTGATAGTCTTACTCATGTGGATCAAACCATGACAAAGACTCACCATGCACCAACACCTCTACTCTTTTATCTCTCGCCAAGGTACCAACTTTCCAGTATTGCAACTAGTGCCCTTACTTCAAAAGATATCCTCCATTTTCGCACAGTGATTTTAACTTTGAGTATAAGGATCATTATTCAACATTCACTCTCAAAACAAATTCACACCTAGTTGGTACTTGTCGTGTCACGACCCGAATGCACCCCCTTGAAGTTAGGGAAACCTTCGAATCATGACCGGGCGTACTTGACCCCTTTGGGTTGTCGTACAAGCCCTCTAACTAACATTCATAACATAAAACATGAAAAGTAGTGCGGAATTTAAAACTTTTCACGATAATAATAATAATAAAAGTCTTTTCATAAATACTAGGAAATCTTATCGTCACAAGCCAACTTAAAGACACAACTGGGAATCTTAGGGACACGACCCTTTACAATAAAAGTAAATACATCTTTAAGTCTAAATAAAGAAACTAAGAAACATAAAACTATGTCCTCGAATATATGAGGACATACCCAAATCTCAAGAGATAGAATTCCCAAGGTTCAACCTCGATCCTCCAAAAAGGCTTCCAACCTATACTCATAAGGTATATAAAAGTATGGGGTTCGTACAACAATGTACTAAGTATGGCATATGCAAAAACATACGAAAAGGGACATTTTAGTAAAATAACTTTTAATGCAATTTAAATATAATATTCATGAATCTAGAAACAAACCAACATAAGAATCGACAATCAACACTTTATGGCAACTTTACCAAAGCTTAGAGTAACAAAAGGAACAATTCAATGAACTTTACTAGACTTACAATGAAAATTGAATAAAGCATCATAGTGAACATTTTGAATTCTTACAATGAAGATCTTACAGTGAATGGCACGGTCCAAGTCATATGAACTCTTTTCCTTTGAAGTTGCCCTAACCCAAGGTTATCGTAAGACTCCCTAAGGTGAGCCAAGAAGGGATTTTCATTACACCTCCCTTCAAAGCACACCAAAGCAACCCTTAAAACTACCAAATCTTAGGCTTACTTCGTTGGAATCAAATCCACGCCCTTGGCTAACATATGCAAAACACTCATGGAAATATAGGTCACACCAAGTGCAATGTGAGAGTAGCATCCCATACTACCACTCCCACTTAGTGCTCCTAATAGATTCCATTTACTCAAGTACTCCACAATAATCATCCATAACACTACACCATAGTACTCATTCAAAAAGATTTCATGAAGGTACTCTTCTCCCATAGTAGGTATAGGTCACACCAAGTGCAATGTGAGAGTAGCATCCCATACTACTACTCCCACTTAATGCTCCTACTCGGTAACTAATGTGGATTGAGCACTTCACGACATACATACACAATATCAACAATAGACAAGTTAACTAGTTTCAAATCAATTCTTTTGTGGGAGTTAGCTTAACCGACAAAGACCATGAGAGCTAGACATGGAATCCCGATATTGACCCCTAGCGGATGAGGGATCCTTACTTGCCTAGTGTAAGGTCATGATTCTTAGCGTTTACATGGCTTTTCCAATAGCTACACCTATGCGGGCACATAGTTTAAGGATAAGGAGATTGTTACTAAGTATATCACTCTCTACTAACGAGGAGTACTCATCTCAAGAGGTACTTTGGATTACAACATCTCAACTCACGAAGTGCAATCCACCTCCCCTTCATATCCTCTCGGTGCTAGGCATAACTCCCCACGGATTTCTCAACATAATAGTTTATCTTAGAAAGCTCACTAAGAATGTAGAGGTTGCTACTAGACACTACATCTCAACTCACGAAGTGTGCCCACCTCAAGATTCCCCTTTTTGCTTAACTTGGCATAATACAAATCTTAAAAGAGTGTGTGTGTGTGTGTGTGTACATGTGCACGCCTTGCATATAAACATCATTTCATTATCATCAAGTTCTACTCATACTTTAACGTTGCATCAAGTTACTCACTCTACATGCTTCTCATAATCATATACTTCATTTAGGCATAAACTAGGTCAAACACGCAACTCAAGCTACACAAAACACAATACAAGACCCACTTCCAATATATCTTCATTTAACATATTAGACCTTCAAGATTATCTACTCAACACATACTAAACAACATCAAGTTCATCAATTAGCACCGCCACCCATAAGGTGGACCATACCACTCAAATAGCAATTCATAATAAGAAATATACAATGAGAGCAACTCATCAACAAATCAAACCATCATCACCCACAAGCAATTTATCAATATTTCACCATATTAAGACCCTTAGGGCAGTAGCTACACCAACATGATAAATACAAGAAGACCCAAGTTCATACCCTACCCAAATCATGCTCACATAATCCATTTTCAAGTCAAAAGTTGAAGTATGCATAAACAAGAGTTTCATGGAGTTTTAACATCAAAATCATCAATTCAAACCAAGATAAATACAATTAAACCATTAGAACTTAAATACAAGAAGGCCCATACTAGATACCAAAGTTAGAAGTAGTTTGAGTTTAGAAACCCTTTTTGAAAACCATTTTGGGAAGTTGGCTTCTTGAATGAAAAGATATTCAAGAATGGATACCATACCTCACTAAGCAAGCCAAATCCAAGAGTTTTTGATGAAGAGACACGTCCAACCGGACCTCCTCTCCTTCCTTGACCTCTATCTTCCAATGGAGTCTTGAGAGAGTTTGTCTTTAGAGAGAGAGTTTGAATTTAGAAGTGAGGGAGTCTTGTCTAGGTCTAGGGTTTAAAAATAATTTAATCTAAACTAAAAACACCAAAATTATACACCTAGGGTCTTAAAAGACTTGGGGTGTATTTACATAAAACACCCCAAGTTGGCATCCACTTAACAAGCATTGGCAGGTCTCACCGACGAGACCTTCCTCGACGGACCATCGCGGGTGCAATGGACCATTGGCGGGGTCTCGTCGGGAAACACTTAGCTCCAATGGAGCATGGCAAAGTTTTCCCCACTCACTGGTCCATGCGACGCTCTGGGTCGACGGACCGGCGTGGGTCCAACGGACCGTCACCAGGGTCGTCGTGGGCCACTGATTTCGCAGACTTTGCCCAAGTCTTGGGCCCTTCATCTAGGGCCCTTTGTGGGTCCTTGGTGGGGTCGTGACCGGACATTAAACCCCTAAACTAAGTCGTCTAGGTCTTAGGAATATCCACTTCAAGATTCAAGTAAAACGAACACGTAAAACTCATCCAAACACACCAAGATACACAAGTACATTCTAAGGCATACCATCCGAACGTCATGGACGTTCTTGGTCGATTGAACTCCAAACTTAACCAAATTTCACACACTGCCTAAGGATACTAAACTAACTCCGTTTAACTTAAAATCAACTCAAGAAACAACTATGAGGCTCTAGTTCACCTTAGTTCATTTTGGAGCATTATATTCTCCCCCACTTGGAATAACATTCGTCCTCGAATGACACTTAAATTTTTAAGAACAACAAGGACTCTTTTAGCATCATATAATGCACTTAGATCATGATCAAAACATCAACAATCAAAGCATCAACTAGCAAGGAACATCATTTCACACTTTCAACACTTAGCAACATAGACAACTTTTGCCAAACTTCACAAAGTCAAAACTCAACCTTAAACTTCTTTTATGGAGGAACTACCTTCTCCAACATTAAACATGCTCATAAACAACAATTTTGCATATATTTAAACTTCAATTAAGGCAAGGCAAAATTTTCTCAAATTGCAAATTTTTCACTGTGAACAGTCACTGTAACACTAC